>JBBPUO010000121.1:38003-56411 GCA_038094755.1 Caloboletus firmus | reverse complement strand
ATCAGTTTGTCAGCCCGAGTCAATTTTCCCGGCGTGCGAGCCTCCAATCTTTGTCATCGACGTCACGGTGGTACGGTGTTCATTGAACGTTCATCTCGACCCGTACTTTGTGTAGATGAGGTCGTCCCTCAAGGCCTCGGTCGTCAGTCCTCCCGCGCTGGCGCCAGGAGACTGTTTGGCGGGCGGGAACATGACCGTGCAAATCAGTTTCTCGATTGATCAGAGGCGGAAAGAGTGATCTACATGGGGCTCGGAGAGTGTACTCCCCTATCCGAAGCGCAAGTGAGGCAGTACTTAAAGTACGTGCCATAGCTATCACAAAATATTAATGTTATTTTCCATTTATTTAATTTTTATATAATTATTTTCATTTTAAAAAAGTATCTCGATTGTAACTTTTCCACTAGGGTCTTCGTGATAAAATGATGCCTCTCAGGTCTTTTTTTTATACTGATAAAATCAATTCTTGCAAGTGGCGACGAGGTTTTAGGTGTTTTGTTACTAATCATTTCCGAACTTCGCGGCATGCGGACCTCCTAGGACGAGTCAGCCCGGTTTCGTTCAGCGCAACGCTATGATCAATCATTAGTCAGGTAGACTCTTTGAGAATCTCCTATCCATGCTTTCTATTTAATATTTTCACTGGTTGACGCCCTTTAAGTCCACCATGTCACCAGACGACCAGGCTCCGGACGGTGAACGAGTCCTTCCCGGCTCTGTCAACGCGATGGTGGACGACTTGGGGAATTCCGAGTATCTCCATGCAGTACTCGGCCTGGCCGACCCTGCCTTCGCTTCCGCGAGTCAGGCAGACCAGAGAGAACCTCAGCAAGGTCGAAGACGCAACCGACCTCGGGCGGTGTCTTCCGTCTCTCACATAAACCTGGATTATTTCGATCCGCGAGGGTTCAGTGCGCTACGACACACATTGAGTAGGATGTCTACAGCTCCAAGCGAGCGAACACAGATTGGGCACTTGGAGGAATATCTGGGAATACCGGGTCGGAGGCTTCCAACTGGCCAGGTGGCTGACGATGTGTTCGACTTTGAGGCAGTCTTGCAGGATATACTCAAGAGGTGCGGCCCGCAATCTCGTAAGCTTCCGTTTTTACTGACCTAAAAGTCGGTTCGTAGGCGTGGTGAGGCTGACATCAAGTCACGCGAGCTCGGAGTGTTGTTCGATCAGCTTCGTGTAGTTGGAAAAGGCACTTCGGCGTCATTGCAATCCACGCTCGGTTCGCGTCTGAATCCGATAAACCTTTTACATCTCGTCCAGGACCTCCGACACCCGCACATGCGCGACATCATTAGCGGTTTTCGAGGTGTCGTTCGTCCCGGCGAGATGCTTCGTAAGTTATTGTGCCATCAAACCGATGTAGAAGCTGACGATATGATCAGTTGTTCTCGGTCGACCGGGATCAGGGTGTTCCACCTTTCTCAAAGTATTGGCAAATCGGCGCGATGAATTCCATGCCGTTGAAGGGGAGGTTTGCTACAACTCTTTCTCACCGGACGATATTCGCCTTCACTATCGTGGAGATGTCCAATACTGCCCAGAGGACGACGTGCATTTCCCAACGTTAACTGTCGAACAAACAATCGGCTTCGCCGCAAAGACGCGCGTTCCTGAAGCACGTGCTCAAGGAGTGTCGCGCAAGCAATTTTGGATGCAAATCACGGATATCTTGATGACCTTATTTGGCCTGCGACAAGCGAGAAAAACGCCGGTTGGAGATGCTGCACTGCGAGGAGTCTCCGGTGGGGAAAAGAAAAGAGTGTCTATCAGCGAAACTTTGGCGACGAGGAACCTGTTGGCCTGCTGGGACAAGTACGTCAGAGACTCGTTCTTAAAGTTTGTGGTGTTTATACTCTTCTTCAGCTCGACACGAGGTCTGGACGCGTCCACCGCTGTTGAATATGTGCATGCTTTGCGGATTGCAACGAACCTCGTCAGGGTGGCCACTATTGTCTCGATTTATCAAGCAGGAGAGTCGCTCTATGAGATGTTCGACAAGATTTGCTTGATCTACGAAGGTCGAATGGTGTATTTTGGTCCGGCAAACGAAGCGAGGCAGTACTTCATCGACATGGGGTATGAGCCAGCTCCCCGGCAAACGACATCTGACTTTTTGGTTGCCGTGACGGATCCCAACGGGCGTCGGGTCCTGGATGGTATGCGTGGAGTTCCTTCGACGTCGGAAGAGTTCGAGCGACACTACCAGCAATCGTCGATCATGCAGGAAAATCTGGAAGACATGGCTTCTTTTCGAAAACAATACGTGGGAAAGGAAGATCTAATTTCTGCATATCGTGACAGCGCCAAGGCAGAGCATGCAAGACACATGCGGAAGCAAAGCCCATATACGATTTCCATCCCGATGCAAATCCGAAGCGTGATACGCAGGAGGATTCAGATACAGGCAGGCTCTGTTCCACTTATCGTCATAAATACATGGTGAGAGTCACTTGCGTCTCTGAACATTTTGACCAACGAGACTCCAGCGTATTCGTTCTGCAAGCCGTCATTCTCGGGACAACGTTCCTGCAACTGTCAACAAACACCACAGCTTATTATTCACGTGGTGGGATTCTATTCTTGTCAGTTCTTCTCCGTCCTCTCTTCTCTCGTTGTCTAATAACTTTCGCAGTGCCGTATTCCTACCTGCACTCTTTGCGATGTCAGAGATACCCTCCCTCTTCTCTCTGAGGCCGATTATCCAGCGACACTACAAGGCAGCCATGTACCACCCCTTCGTTGAAGCAATTGCGTTAACCCTAGTCGACGTGCCGATCACGTTCATTATCCTATTATTATACAGCATCATCCTATACTTCTTGGTCGGACTTCAACGCACTGCGGGACAATTCTTGTGCGTAGATGCATCCCCTCACGCGCATGTACTTATATTCGTCTTCCATGATAGCATATTCTTCCTATTCGAGTTCGTTACCGCACTCTTGGGGAAAGCCCTGTTTCGCAGTCTAGCGGCAGCGTTCAAATCGGAGGCACCAGCTCAAGCATTTAGTGGAATTCTAATATTGGCAGTGTCCTTATACAGTCAGTGATTCACCGCTAGCAGACCGAAGTCGTCATTCTCATGCATTCCAATTAGCCGGGTACATCATACCACAACCATCTATGATCGGTGCCTTGCGGTGGATTACCTACATCAACGCAAGTCCCTTTATTTCCCTCGAATGTAGATAAACTCAGAGCGAGTACTAGCCGATCAGATATTCATTTGAATCCCTCGTGGTGAACGAGTTTCATACTATTAACGGTTTTTGCGGGACGCTCGTGCCAACTGGACCATTATATGGCTCGTTCCCCGACAGCAACAAAGCGTGTACGACAGTCGGTTCTCAAACAGGGAACCCATATGTCAGCGGCAATCTTTTCGTGCTTCTCTCGTACGGTTATTCGTACAGTCACTTGTGGAGGGTAGGTTACAGTTCAGTTATATTTTCCAGCTAACCTCGTGTCATATCAGAACTTTGGGATTGTGATCGCCTTTGCTGTCTTCTTCGTGATTTTTCTCTTCGTTTTCACCGAGTTCAACACCAGTCTGGCAGGCGCAACATCTGTCATACTGTTCAAGCAAGGTTCAAACGCCGCTACCATTCAAAGTGTAGCATCTTCTAAGTCAAATTTGGACGAAGAGAAGACAAAGATTCCAAGTTCTACGACTTCGAGATCGGATGCACGAAGGGAGAACAAAGAAGATACCCGCGATGCGTTGGAGCACCAGCCCAAGATGAAGAACACGTTCACCTGGCAACACGTGAATTATGAACTCGTAGGCCGACGACTTCTCAACGACGTCTCTGGTTATGTCGCTCCGGGAAAGCTCACGGCGCTCGTGGGCGAATCTGGCGCCGGGAAGGTACGTGCATTCAATGGGAATTCTTGTTTTGCTGGTATTGATGTTTCTCTTTTCGAAGACGACCCTCCTGAACGTGTTGGCGGAGCGTACCGAAACAGGCGTTGTTTCAGGCATTCGTCTTGTGAATGGTCATCCCCTGCCATCCGATTTCCAAGCCCAGACGTGAGTTGCTTCCCCGTCCCGAGATTTTGTTAAACCGAGCTTTTGTCAGCGGTTACTGTCAACAAACAGATACACACCTTGAGACGATGACAGTTAGGGAGGCTTTACTGTTCTCGGCAAGGTTAAGGCAACCATTTAGCGTTCCAGCAGCTGAGAAAGAAGCCTAGTAGGCTATTTCCTGTCTCGGGGTAGCACCGATTCTAAGGCTTTGCTTGTAGTGTCGATAGGTGCTTGAGAATGTGTGGGCTGGACGCTCACAAAGACGCGATAGTCGGCTCGCTTGGCGTTGAAATGAAGAAGAGAACAACTATCGGGGTAGAACTGGCCGCCAAGGTACGCGCACATCTTCCTCCTTCGCGATGGCCAGCTAGTCTCTGAACACAATTTTTCCAGCCAAAGCTGCTATTGTTCCTGGACGAACCTACCTCTGGACTGGACTCACAGAGCGCATGGGCGATCGTCTCATTTCTACGCGACCTGGCAGATACCGGGCAAGCTATTCTCTGCACGTTCGTTCATTTCCCTTATTGCTACACAGAATCGCTGACAGCATTCTCGCGCAGCATACATCAGGTTGGCAACCATCTTTCCTGGGCGTCCATGTGCGCTGATATGGGCTGGTACAGCCTTCCGCTGAACTTTTCCAGGTCTTTGATCGACTTCTCTTGCTGCGAGCAGGTGGTGAAACTGTCTACTTTGGTGATGTTGGGCCCAACTCCGCGACGCTCATCCAGTATTTCGAAGGGAATGGATCGCGTCACTGTGGTGCCGAGGAAAATCCGTACGTTTGCTCGGTTTTGATAGGCGTAAGCATCTAGGATAACATCTCAACGTTTTGAACAGGGCCGAGTTCATCCTCGACATCATTGGCGCTGGGGCGGCAGCAACCAGCAAGGTAGATTGGCACCAAATTTGGACCAACTCCCCCGAGTCGACACTCGTCAGTAACGAAATTGATGCCATCGTTGCTGAAGGGCGGCAAACATACCCTGTGTCTACCTTCATTCGTTCCGAATTCGCGACACCTTGGGTCTATCAAGTATGGAAGCTGCTCGTGCGCAACCTCTCACACTATTGGAGAAGCCCGACCTACTTGATGGCAAAGATGATGCTGAACATCGTCGGTGGTCTATTCATCGGATTCACCTTTTTCCAGCGCAATAACTCTCTCGAGGGCACGCAGAACAAACTCTTCGTGCGTATCCACTCTCACGTCGTTGATCGGGTACTTATACCGAGATCCTACCAGGCGGTGTTCATGGCATTGATTCTGAGCGTACCGCTCGCAAATCAACTGCAGGTCGTATTTCTGAACATTCGTCGAGTGTACGAGATCCGAGAACGTCCCAGCAGAATCTATTCATGGTCAGCACTTGTCACGTCACAGATCCTCGTGGAACTCCCTTGGAACATACTGGGATCGACGCTCTTCTTCTTCTGCTGGTATTGGACGGTCGGTTTCCCGACGGATAGGGGCGGCTATACTTACCTCCTACTTGGGCTTCTCTTTCCAATATACTACACCACTATCGGGCAAGCCGTCGCATCGATGAGTCCCACGGCAGAAATTGCGGGCATCCTGTTCAGTTTTCTCTTCTCGTTTGTCTTGACCTTCAACGGTGTCGTCCAACCGTATTCACAACTTGGTTGGTGGCAATGGATGTACAGGCTCTCGCCCTACACATACCTCATCGAGGGATTGGTATCGCAGAGTAAGCTATCTTGCTCGATAACACCGTTGACGACCCTGTTCTTCTCTGACGAACGTTCTCTACGTAGTTCTTTCTGGACAGTCGGTCCAATGTGCCGCAACAGAGTTTGCAGTGATCCAACCACCTTCGGGCTACTCGTGCGCGTCCTACCTCGACCCGTTTGTCTCGAGCTCGGGGGGATACATTCAAAACCCAGACGCCGGGTCGGACTGTCTGTACTGCTCCACCAGCACGGCAGACGCGTGGCTGTATAGCAAGTTCAATATCCAATATGCGCATCGGTGGCGGGACGTGGGTTTGTTCTGCGCGTTTATCGTGTTCAACGTGGGTTTGGCTTTTTGTCGTTGTTGTGTGTTGTTTTGTGCTGACAGTTTCGATGTTGCAGATTTGTATCATGTATGCATTCACATATCTTTTCCGTATCCGGTCGTATGGGAAGAGCAAGGCCGTTATCACAAACTCCATGTCACGCATGCGGAGTGTCTTGAAGCTGTTTAAAAGGACGCGGAGTCATGAAAAAGAGACGGAAGACGGGGAGGCAGACGAAACATGAACGAGACGGGGTCACATACAAAGCAAATCATGTTTGGGGATCCGTTGGCGAGAGCGCGGGCTTTTGTTACGTGTGTACTTGATGACCATGTTATTGTTATTGTATTAGTGATATGTAACAGATCGATGGTAGTTGAAACGTTGATTCGTTACCGTGCTGCGGGGATACGAGCGTTACATGACTCATGCATGTTATATTCACGATTCTACTATGCAAACGTTTTTTTTTCTTGTTTTTCCTCCTTGCTTAAGAGTGAATGAGAGTGAACGAAACGGGAACAGGGTGGAAGACGATACCAGAATGTACAACCGAAGAGAACGTTGAGCGTTTCCATGACTTGAAACGTTGAAAACATGGGCACCAGAGTCAGGAGCTAAAAACGGTACGTCGCAGGGATCCTCACACGCATGATTGTCCCGGTTCCACGATAGTCTGATTTATTGCAATGGACTCATCTGAAATAAGAGGTGATAAAGAAAGCCAACATAACATTAATATCATATTCACTCACTCGGAGGTCTGGGCATGTTATAGCAACCAAAATATCACTGCGAAGAATCAATCGATCCCTGATGCGGTTCCGTTTCCATCTAGTGAGCATGCGTCGAAGTAGATCGGCGCTTCTAGAAATCAGAATGGCCATCCTTGCAGCCAATTGTGATTGGGGCGACTTGGAATCCACGCAACACCGATCAAAGTCGAAAACGTTGAGCAAGTCCAAATGGCTCGGCGCTGTTCGGAGTACCGTCTTGGTACTGGTGAAACACTTCGGAATGTTCCGCTGGGTCCCAAGACGGAGCTCCGAGCTACTTTGGCGGGACCGAATCTACTACCAACTTTTTTTTTCAAAGGAGATGCGATGATGCGGCACTTGTGGCAGCCAACCTTGAACTAGTATAGAGAGGACAATTTGTAGCTCCGAAGAAGAATACATATCTCGGACGTGACGAGCCGGACTCTACTCTCGGCAAACAACAACCCTGCCGGTCGGCCGCGGAGTCCGTTGGCGGTTGTTGCCGAGGACGGCTGAAACAACGCCGCAGGAACCCAGTGACTGACTGACTGACTGACGGCGAGACGCAGTCGTTACATAAAAGTACTTGGGGCGCGGTCGCACGGGCTGTCGCAGTCGAACGGTCCTGCTGCTGAACTCACAAAGTTGATCAAGGACCACCCACCTTGGAGCACATCCCGCTCGGATGAACAGTGGGCTGCCGTGGTTTAAAGGACCCATATTGGCGGTTATGGCGCCCTTGTTCCGAATTCGCCAAACCACCGTATATGTGCCGGATTTCCCCTCGGTGGTTAAGTAGTCCCGTGTCTCATATGCATGTCTTATAATACTCACTTTGTGCCCCACTTGCTATATCACATCTACCCACATACAGATCAGTGACTCTGATTAGATATGATAGATACTTCTGGTAGGTTTCCACCCGAGGGACAGTTCATGAACGGAGTCTGGATGTCATGATCCGTGACTGACCCGGGTGCTGACTTGAGGATAGGGGCTACTACTTTTATTCAGCTCGGATCATATGCCAGCTGGGTACAGCCAGATTGTGACCTATATAGTTTGTCTACGTCACTCCAGCTGAGCCCAGCTCGGACACAACGCTTATCCAGGAAATGACCGGTTAGCCACGCCCTCGGATCAAGCTTTCGAGTTCGAGTCGTCGTTGTTCCGTCCCTATCCACTCGCCTGACCATCATTCCGAAGCGTCCCAGGTGTTTCAGCTCTCCAAGGTTCATGCCAGTGGACAGTCGGTGTGCCTAGTCCTAACCGACTGAAAGCACCATGCGACATTTCCACTGCAGGAAAAAAGGACTCGGGATATCGGTCATGATTTAGGACCTGCATCCGTTTTAAGCAACGGACCTGGCTCAGCTGACCAGACTGTTGCACGCGTCCAAAACCCACATAACGCTGGCAAAGAGTCTAGGCTTGACAGCGCACGCACTTGGCATAAGATTCACACGGGGTTTATGCCTAAACTATCAGCTAAGTGGCGCCTTGCATCAGTGCTGTAAGTGAGGTCGGGATGATCGTTTTTATATTCTTTTTATTTTATTTTCGTGGTCAGTGTCCCTTGGACAGCCCAGACCCGTACCAGTGCTCATTCGGACGTCACATGCATGTCCAGTTGTCAAATATAAGTACTTGTGGCATTCATGTTTTTATCTAGGTTGAACGGGTCGGCATGCAGCTGATACTCCCGCATTTCTCCGGGAATAGGGTGGACTATAATTAATCGGGCTGGCAGCATTAATTCGCCTGGTATGGATAGAAGCATGGCATCTTAGCATGGATTGAACAGCTATGGTATGGTGAACAATATGCTACACTTGGGGAAGAGATTAGGGCTATGCTACAGTGACACTGCCTCCCCGAGTTACTTTTAGTCTAGGGGATTGTACATTACTACCGAATTTCCCGACGTGAAAATGCAGTGCGATATTATGGGTGTTGGAATGATTGCATTCCGATCGCCATATCTGTGATGGATAGTGTTGGCCGTAGGATCATGCCGTTTCCTCCCCGTGTCTTGACAGGCATCGCTTGACTTCCGTTATTATCGTTTATAATGAAACAATCTACTTCGTGAGTTGACTTAATAGCTAGTGTCAGGTAGGTTTTCGTGCTGTGTGAATATATTAAACAAGATTTTGTCGAGTCAGCGGGAGCCGTGGGGGGGAAGAAAGAAATTAAAAAAGGGCACCGCCGATCTCAATCGAGCCCGAAGCTCGGGGCGGTAAGCGGACGGAGCACCGTCGAAGAGTGTCGGATCATATTCAAAGTTGGTAAATGCGTGTGCGAGTGTTCGGTGAGGACATGGCGCTGTAATTGACTGACCCAGGCGCGTTCTTTGATGGGCGATGGGACGGAGGGGGGTGAACTACCCGAATGCAAAGTGACTGTTTGGGATTGGCCGTTGAGCGCGGATACTGATCGGGCAGGATATCGGACAAGGTGTCAAAGACGGGTCACGACCCCTCCCCATGACATTATCCGTGCCTCATCGCGTGGTAGAAGTCATAGGCCAATCGACCCATTTTCACACTCCGCTCCGGCCGATTTCTGACGTAACGCCCGTATCGACCGAACCGTGTGCAGTGGATGTACTCGCGAGACTCGGGGGTGTTTTTTTTCCAGGGTCGAAAAGTGTTGTGGCATCACAGCGAGCAGCGAGACCAGTGAGGGAGCAGTCGGAAATGGCTGTGCGTGGGGCGGAAAGCGCCGGGGGTAGGAGTGGATTTCCTGAACTCCGATGGGCAACTCCCCTTGCTACACCATGTCTATGATGTCCATTCATCATATCAAATGAGTACCAGACCCGAGTACTGCAGCTGTACTTGCAAAAAAAAAAACTGCCAACCAGTCAGTCAAGCTTGGCTGAAACCTCTTCTATTTCAACCGAGGTGACTGTCGGGAATTCCAGGTCGTGGTGCCGGTGGGGTGCCCATGCGGGCGGCCCCAGCTGTCGTATGGTTGGCACCTGAGGTTGTAGTTGAGTTGACGGTCATGACGTGCTCCACGCAAGGTCCGTCTCTCCCCGGGCTACAGCGACACACCCTGACCCGTCCAAGGATGAAACACAATAGGACTGGTACGGGACCAGGCACGATCAGTCGGATATTATGCAGACCATGCGGACATGACAGCCCGTTGTGATGTGGGGTTACCCGCTTGCGTGGGGATGCCTTTCCCCTGCGGGACACGCACACATTGCCAAATTCACCCTCCAAATTTAAACCATTTCTTGCCAATCCCCTTAAAACCCCCAGCCGGTTCTGTTCCCTTTTCAACCGTCCCGCTTCGACCTCGGCGATTCTGAGTGCCCTTCCACTCCCAGCGTAGTCAAACTTCCACTTTCCGCGCTCTCTTGTTAATCCAGCCATGCCAGGTGGAGGTGTAGGTCTTGTTACCTCCACAGACATCAATCGCATCGAGGCTCCAGTCACTATCAAGGCATACTTGCTCTGCGCCTTTGCTGCTTTTGGAGGTATCTTCTTGTGAGTCCATCCCATTATCAGCCCCTCCCCCCCCTTCGTCCCCTCATCCCCCGCCAGCGGTTACGACTCTGGATACATCAATGGTGTCACCGGTTCACCCGTCTTCATTCAGCTCATCGACCCCGGCCAATCGTCCTTGACGAGTTCCCACAACTCGCTCATCACCTCCATTCTCTCCGCTGGTACCTTCTTTGGTGAGGTTCAATTAATCCATTCTGGGTATCCCCTCGCTGACTGCGCTTCCACTCCCAGGTGCCTTGATTGCTGGTGATATTGCCGACTGGTATGGTCGTCGACCGACCATTATTGTGGGATGCCTCATCTACATCATTGGATGCATTCTTCAGGCTGCTTCCGCCGGTCTCGCTCTTATCGTCGTTGGCCGTCTGATTGCCGGTGTCGGTGTCGGTTTTGTCTCGGCCATCATCATCCTCTACATGTCCGAGATTTGCCCCAGAAAAGTTCGTGGTTCCCTCGTATCCGGCTACCAATTCTGTGAGTGCAACCCGCTTCCCAATCTTGTCTATCATTGAGCCATCCTTCTGCACAGGTATCACGATTGGCCTTCTTCTCGCCTCGGTTGTCACCTACGCTACCGAGAACAGGACAGACTCCGGATCATACCGTATCCCGATCAGCATCCAATTTGCTTGGGGTCTGATCCTTGGCACTGGTCTTTACCTCCTTCCCGAGTCCCCCCGTTACTTTGTTAAGAAAGACCAGATCGACAATGCTCGTGCCGTCCTCTCCCGCCTTCGTGGTCAACCCGCGGACTCTGAGTACATCGTCTCCGAACTCGCCGAGATTATCGCCAATGCAGAGTATGAACGTAAGATGATTCCCATCACTGGCTACTGGTCCAGCTGGCTCCACTGTTTCACTGGTTCTCTCTGGGAGGGAAGCAGTAACGTCCGTCGCACCATTCTCGGCACCTCTCTCCAGATGATGCAGCAATGGACGGGTGTCAACTTTATCTTCTACTACTCAACCCCTTTCCTCAAATCCACTGGCGCCATTTCCAACTCGTTCTTCATCTCCCTCATCTTCACCCTCGTCAATGTATGCTCCACCCCCATTTCCTTTTGGACCATTGAGAGAATCGGGCGTCGTCCCCTCCTTATGTAAGCAGTTTAACGAACCGGACACAGCCCCATGGTGACTGATGGGTCATTTTTTCCTTTTGCAGTTGGGGTGCCTTTGGTATGCTCCTTTGCCAGTTCTTGGTTGCCATCATTGGTGTCACCATCGGCTTCAACAAGACCCACCTCAGCGCCGCTGGCACTACCGTCGCAAACAATATCCCTGCTGTCAACGCCCAGATCGCCTTCATCGCCATCTACATTTTCTTCTTTGCCTCCACATGGGGTCCTGGTGCCTGGGTCGTGATCGGTGAGTCTTGTCCTCCCTATTCCCATGTCTATTTCCGACCCATTGCCATTCCCCCTTGCGTATTCACCGGATCTGTGGCTCACGCTTCGATTCGCACACATAGGTGAGATCTTCCCCCTCCCTATCCGTTCTCGTGGTGTCGGTCTCTCGACGGCTTCCAACTGGTTGTGGAACACTATCATCGCTGTCATCACGCCCTACATGGTCAACACCGATGCGGGCAACCTCCGCTCGTCTGTCTTCTTCATCTGGGTATGTTCCTTGCTGCCATTTTTGTCGTCCCTTGCATGATTGATTGATGGGCACGCATGTGCATTGATATTGTACAGGGCTCCCTCTGCACGTGCGCCTTTGTATACGCCTACTTCCTCATCCCCGAGACAAAGGGTCTCACACTCGAACAAATCGACCGGATGCTTGAGGAGACGACACCACGCACGTCGGTAGGCTGGGTACCAAGGGCGACATATTCGGAGGAATATGCTGAGAAGGGGAACATTGAACACGGGAGTGTATAAGCGTGAACATCCACCGTCACCATGTCCTGTGGGGATCAACAATCGCACGAACATGTTGGAAAGATATCAACCTCATTTTTACCTTGTCGTCGTCTTTTCTTTTTGGCTTTACACGCATAATGAATGATTGATGATCCATGTGGACATCTTTCTCTCCCTATCCTCGTGGGTGTCTCATGTCACGATGTGATTTTTTCTACTTTTCTCTGTGTGTTGTTTGTTCGGATGGTTTGGTGATGGTGTCCTTCGCCCCCGCTCCCGTGCCTCGTAAAATGGAATGGATCAGATCGGGTTGTTGTGTATCGAATGACCGCTGGCAACGACTCGCACCGAGTCTCTTTTCTTGGATACCTAGTCCAATGTAATGTATCATTTATTCTCGCATTTGACGTAAAAAATAACCCTCCACACCTTACCTGACGGGTCTTTGCGCTCCATGACGCATGGTGCATGATGCTCGTGAGAGTGGCGTCCCATGTGTAGGTTTGATTGATTCAACAAGCCCGATACGTACATACAGTGGCGAATAGACCTCCCAAGGCTCTTTGCAGTTTCACAGGTTCAGGGACACCACCGGCCCATCAACTTTTCGTGTTGCGCGTTCGTCCGAATCCGCGGCGGTACTACTGTGTGCTCTTGGGTCGGAGTAAAAGTCAAACGTTCTTCAACTCCCACACGTTTATTTAATTACGCGTGAGGGGCGAGGGCTGCCAGCTTTAAAACTTTTTGCATTAAGTTACCCGTCGTTCGTCATAGCGCGATAAGCAAACGTGACGAGGGTGACGAGGGTGAAGGTGATGGATTTGGATTTGATCCCTGGCTGTGTGATATGCATCATTTCTGTTTTTAAAATTAACTGAGTTTTGCGTTGTGGGGGCAGACGGCATGAATATTTGGGGTGCGGGTTCGAAGAAGAAGAAGAAGAAGAAGAAAAAAAGGACAAGGGGGAAACTTGGGAACAAAATAAAATAAAAGGGCCCATCGGGGTTTGGGACTCTCAGCGCCTGATCCTGATCACGGTCATGATGAACCGCTCCACAGTGTGAACAGCGGGGGGGGGGGGGTCCGGGGGGTCCGGGCCCATTCCATGTAAGCCTGAGTGACATTCCATTGCGAGGGATTAATTACGCGATGTGACTCGGGTACTACATACCAAGGCTCCCTCGAGTCTCTACTCGACCGCGTTGGCATGGCATGGCGATCGCATGTGTGGATGTTCGAGTTGCACTCGAGTGTATGTACAGTATCCGCAATCACCCCGCGGTGCCGTCGTGCGGTTACCTGTAAGCGAGTATCAGGGGATGAATGACTAGTTCGTAAACGCTCAGTATGTATGCGCTTGACTCAGTCACTGGTAGTGGTCATTAACAGTTGAACACCCTGGGCCAATTCCTCTCAATCTCATCCCCGTTCAGGTTTTTGTTCTCACTGACACGGTTGCTATCGCAGCACGAGTACATGATAAGCAGGCTCATCCATTTATGATGGGCTCGCCAAGTTAAAAACGCCACCCGTGTGATTGCATCACCCAACGTCCCACCGGCGAACAAAAATATTCAAGTGCGCCCTATGATATATCTTCGTCTTTGTAACAAAGTATCGGTATGTATAAACACATCCCTCCTCCGATCACGCGTACGACGCCGCCTCTGATGTGTGTCCTTGACCAAACGCATCCTTTTCACCCTTGACGAACGCGCGTGCACATTGTGCCATCGTAACAGATCTGAACACCGTGACGCGTCAACACTTCACCCGGTTACAATAGAATAAAAGAGCAAGTACGCACGCCCGAGAGATGGGGTCCGTTTGGTAAAAGTTGGTAATGGGCCTCTTGAACGCCTCGCCGGATATTTTAGCACCCGCCGTCGCAGCTGCTAGCGTTTTTAGACCAGCAAGCGCCACGTCCACCGATGTCCGCTCCGTCGTGTCATACCGTACCAATGTAGGGGATATCTCCCACAGACGGTCCCTCAAACTCAGTACGTCATCGTACGGCAGTGGAATGCCAACGATTTCGGAGAGGGCACTGTGCAAAGCACAGAGTGATTAATATAGCACAGGACGATGTGGCCGAGTTGGGAAGCACATACCGGATGATCTTCCAATCTTCTCGTGAGGCACCTGGAGGAGGCACCGCAGCACGCCCAAGTTGTGATCGTCCTTCCGTGTTAACCCACGTCACAGATTTCTCCGTGTATGCGGCAGCAGGCAGGCACACGTCTGCGAGCGACGCGCCTAAATCGCCGTGGTGACCTTGGTACACCACGAATGCATCGTGAGGGATCGATTTAGGGTCGATCTCATCCGCATTGAGGAGGTAAACAAATTTGGGTTTCGTCGTCGTGGCCTTCTTCGAGGGTACGAAACCAATGTCGTACGCGGCAGGTCTGGACACGGTCTACATCATAAACATGGAACTTTAATGGGGAGATTGCGCCCAATATGCCCCGTGGGGACTTACCCGGTGAAGAACAGAAAAACCGTTCCATTCAGGGGTGATAAGAGTGCTCTTGTTCTTCTCGACAAATTTAGCAAGAGCATTGTACACAGCAGCGCCATCAGGGTGCTCTGAGAGTCCACTACCAACGATGATCAATGGTCTCTTTGCGACCTTGAATTTCTGAGCAAATGCACCCTTGCCAGTGACGAAGTCAGCGAGTGCTTTGGTGTCCGCACCAAGGTAGTCGTAGCCATACGCTGTATCTGCGGGTTCGCCAATGAGACCGACCTCAAGGCCCGTATGTAGCCAGCTCTTTCTGATGCGCGAGTTTAGGACAGCAGCTTCATGGCGAGGGTTGGTGCCAACAAGGAGGATAACGTCGGCACTCTCTACACCTGGGATTGTAGCGTTGAAGAGATAATTTGAGCGGACATCGACCCCGTGCGGAGGTGTTGCATTGCCATTTACTTGGTCAAGGGTAAGATTGTCGGAGCCCAATCGGTTGACAAAGTCTTTGAGGGCAACGAGGGACTCCGTATCTGCCAAGTGGCCAGCGACAGCCTGTATTTCGTCGTCCTTGGCACCTGAAATCACCAAGCCGTCTGCAATTCTCTGTAATGCTTCTTCCCAGGTCGCTGAGACGAACCGGTCGCCATCCTTGATCAAAGGTGTCGTCAAACGTTGGGACTTGAGGCCGTCGTAAGCATAACGTGTCTTGTCGCTGATCCATTCTTCGTTCACGTCGTCATTGGTGCGCGGTTGTATCCGCATGACCTGCACCCCCCGAGAGTCGACACGAATATTTGAGCCAACAGCATCTAGGACGTCTATAGATTCCGTGTTTTTGAGCTCCCACGGGCGGGCGTGGAAAGCATATGGTTTGCTCGTCAGTGCACCGACAGGGCAGAGATCGACAATGTTGCCTGAGAGTTCTGAATCCATCATTTTCTCGACATACATGCCAATTTGCATGTCGTTCCCACGGCCAGTTGTACCCAACTCCTCGACACCTGCCACCTCGTTCGCGAAACGGACGCAACGCGTACATTGGATACAGCGGTTCATGGACGTCTTTACAAGGGGTCCGAGATCCTTGTTCTCTACAGCACGTTTTCCAGTAATTTCGTGGAAACGCGTACGGTCAGAACCATAACGCATCGACTGGTCTTGAAGGTCACATTCACCACCTTGATCACAGATAGGACAGTCTAGTGGGTGGTTGGCCAAAAGGAACTCCATGACACCCTCGCTGTTGAAATATTAGAACCATAAAGGTCACGTCTCGCAAGACTCACCGGGCTTCATGGACAAGAGGTGTGTTAGTAAAAACTTTCGCACCAGGCATCGCCGGCATGGCGCTAGACAGCGTCAAGACCAAGGATGAGATAAGACGAAGTGATATGCTCACCATGACGCGACTGGTTTTGGAGACCGCTCAACCTCCACTAGGCACATACTACGTTGACAATGTCATTCGGAAGGCTCGGTCTTTAACAGAATTCAACTTACCGACAGTTGCCAGCAATTGCAAGCCTTACAAGGCACGTGAGTCCAAAAAGTACTCCAGTAACGAACGTCCTACTGACCTATCATGGTAGCAAAATCTTGAATGGAGTTAAGACGCGATAATCATCAAATGCAAGCGGTGGAACCCACCGGGGAACGACAGCACCAGCTGCTTCGCATGCCTGAATCAAAGCAGAACCTATACACCTCTCAATCCAAGCTCTGAAGAGGACATCTATTCACTAAAACTAACCTTGTGGGACAGTGACTTCCTTTCCATCTACCGTCAGCGTTATATCCTGCCGGCGCGCGGACGTCGATGCTATTGACCTGCAGCCTATTTTCGCGCCATTCTTTAGCAATTAAACCACACTAACACACAATGGTACGATACCTTTTGGTGATGAACCGTAGCAAGCAACCTTTCCGAGTCGTCCCGTAGAGGTCGGCCGGGAGACGAGCCTGAGCATGCTAATAGGAAACACCAATTACTAAAAGAAGTGGGAGAAAAAGCCAACTGGACGCGTTGGGACGTTGGCTTTTCCGTTGGTTGTGAAGTATTCAGTGCTCGTCGCAGCCCGCTACAACCGACGAACAGGCCTGTCCTATCCGTGATTTTAGGCGGAGATTCGTTTTAGCGGCAGTTGCCGCGGTACCGAATGGCTGAAGTGATGGAGATATGTACTCGTGTCTCCCTGAGTCAAAGGTGTCTGAGTAGATTCCTGCACTGCTGTATATCGGTCCCGGCTACATTCTCATCCTAATAATGATTGTTGTAGCCTTGCTCGACGGAAAAACGATCGCCACCTGTTCTCAGCGACTTTTTGTATGCTTATCCTCGGTTATATCTGGTACCTGTATTAGTGTCGAAAGTGATCGGATCACTGCCCGACAACAATCGCCACTATGGCCTAAAGACTCTCTGGCGACCTTTAAATTCATGGGCGTCACGTAGATTTGGTTCACCGACGGAAGTGCACATTGACCCCACCCTCGCAAAACTCGTGCGACGCCAACAGATATTCGAAACAGACACACCGATTGCGGAATACCTGGCAGCGCAAATGGTGCTATTGATTGGTAGGCCGATAGAACATGTCGGGACCTGAGAAAGGATTGTTTGTTTGACCCGTCCACGTTTGCGGGGCGGATGTCAGGCCCTGTCCAGAGGCATGTACCCATTGTCGTACACGAAGGCAGGGCCCCAATTAATGCAGCACTTGTTGGTGACGGCAGCGCGTTGTCCACCAGGCTGAAGAGAGCTAGCACCGATTCGTGGGATCTGGCAAACAATGTGGACGGGACTGACGGCGGCAGACTAGGGTTTAAGCACGGCAAAAGCGTCAAGGTATATATGTATCCTCAAGCATCTGTGATACGACTCAATTGTTAAAGGGGACTGAGGGGATGGTTAGCGGATGAAGAGACGAACCTTTATACGGTGCGGGCCTAGTCTGGGGTATCCGGGAGCATGCCACTGGAACGGGTGACTACTTGGCGTCACATCGGCTGGGTTCACCGACGGATGGGCACAAGGCATGCAACATTGTAGAAGTCGATGGGGCTAGAGTATCATTATCTACTGGCACCTAAAGGGGTCCCCGTGACGTGTCATTGTTACAGAACCTAGAAAACCATCGTGGAATGCATGCATAGAACGAGGCAGGTGAATGGTTAGTGATCACAGGCAGAGCCCTGATGCGCAGCCCGAGCCCAGCTTTTCGGGACCGATAACCATTCCCCCGCGGACATGAAGGTCCGCGATTTGTTCGATATAATCAAGCGAATCAACTCCACTGTGCAGGGTCTCAAACTCGGCTCCTTTTGTGGTGCGTATCGAGATTTTCCGTCCGACTAGTGTCAGTTGGCGAAGGCGTACAGGAACAGTGTCAGCCAGCCGGCTTAGTTATCACAGCATGCTCCTGTTCTGCGAAGGCAGGATAGTCCCAATGGCCATGTAGTTGATCAGGATAGGCTGGAACCTATCATGATATCTAGCAATGGCGGTGTGAGTTCGGGAAGCAGAGCGACAGAAGCGTCTGATGTTGCACATTTCGGCTCATGCCGAGAATTAGAACGTACTGCCATGTCGCATGACTACATGAAGAGGGTGATGAGATGTTGAGACAGAGCCCGAGGGCAGTAAGTCTAGACCCTGCGAACCCACAACCGATGCATGGTGTTTCAGCTAAACGAATCAGGCATACCACGTTGATACGAGGGGTCA
>JBBPUO010000121.1:11082-23842 GCA_038094755.1 Caloboletus firmus | reverse complement strand
AGCTGTGATTTCAGAGCCGACCCTTTGTGTTCTGTGTTCGCAGCGACGATCCACTCATCATGCATCATGGCGCTATCCTGCTCCTTGCCGCAGCCGAACTACAAGCCCGCTTGGCATATGGGAACCCGTGGGGATGCTCAGTGATCTTGGAATTGGTGAATCCAGGGTGATCGGGGATGCCTCAATGTTGATGAAACACCGATGGGGTCGATGAGAAGTGGTTGCACAAAAAAAAAAGGTGTCCCCGCTTTCACAAACGTACTGACCCGAAACCCAATCATATCATGATCGAGCTGATACGTATGACTTCGTCTTTCCTGTGTAATACTGCCTCTGTACTACCATCCCTTACGGTGCAGTCGGCTCACCTCAGATCGATGATCATCGATCATAGTTAATGAGAAGTTCGTGCTACCACCGGCAATCGACAACTTGAATGGCTGGATGTTGCGCAAAATCGAACTCAGCCTGAACTCAGCTGCGGCATCGCAGCCGGCATATGTGACGCGACGGATGAAAGAAAGCCTTGGATGATCCCCTTCGTCCAATGTCAACGTTGCTCTTGTACAACACGCGGTGATTGCTAGACTCACCGGTCATCGGTCTACCGTCGTATCGATGGAGCGAGCTGTTGAGCTGATTAGGAACCCGATTATCATCGCGACCCGAACCGTTATGGTCGGACAAATCTCAAGGGGCTTGGAGGTCTGCTGTGAAAGCGCGCGCCTTCAAAACAGTAACAGGGCTACAGCCAACTTGGGACCAAAACGGCTACATTAGAATATCGGTGCGGTGTTTTATATGATTATTTGTTTTCTTTGGTGATTGCGCATTTATTTTCGCCTTTATTGTGAAAATATCTTGTTGGTCTTATGATACTTAATTCTTGAGCCTTCCTGATGGAGCAAGTACCTTTTTCTTTCGACCCGCGCTCGTTCCTGGCAGGTGCGGTCCGAGCACGCCATTGTTATCAGCTGACTGTCACTCACTTTTATATTGCGCCCACTTCTCGTAAATCAGAAGTCTCGTCGTGACCCTTTCGCCCAAGTCCATTGCCTTATCCGCGGGACGACTGAGGTGAGTTGGAATTTAGCATGTTATTTATCTATTGAAGCTAATAACCAGGTATGCTATTTCCCGATAGATAGCGGCCGTGCGATTATAGTTGGCTTATAGCTACTCCCTATGGTATGTTGGGGGGGAGAGAAGGCGACCATGGAATTCGAAGGACACCCCCACAGATGCAGATGTCGGGCAATATTCAATGTATGTGACACACCATGAGCGAACTTAATTGGCTAACTGCGCTTACTACATAACCTCAGGTGACTTGCACATATGTGCACTTTTGGGGTACCTCGTTAGCTCAAGGGCCAAACATGATGGTTGGGCTAGTGCACTGTATCGTCAAATCTCAGCCTGTCAACCACCATTTTTCTCAGTTGAGCAGACTCGGTGAACTCGGTGAACTCCCTATTTTTACGCATGCCGAGGACGTCACTGCCTTACAACGGGGGCCACAACACACCACGAGGTACACTTCCAAAATGTTGGTATTGCTCCATCCCTGTCAGAACACTTTTTTCAGAAATTTAATGATGCATGGCAAGTTGTCGGCAAAATTGCAGCAATGAAGTGGGTTATTGACATCCATCAGGACCGGATTACACTGGCATGTTCAAACATTCAACGTACACCTTTGACATGAGTCATCGATCAATCATCCCTGAACACATCCCTGGACACGACCCGGTAATTTTATGGAAGGAATCACCTGAGATGATATGAGCGTGGGATGATCTTCTTCGAGCGGCCCATCGGAATCGGAAACTTGGTAGGTTTCTGATAAAGTGCCAAGCGAGACTAGAGCACGATGTTCTCAGGCCTTTCTCCCAGACCGCAGTACATTACCCCAAACTGACGGTGCATTATAGCCTAACGTGAGGGGTACTGTCCGGTGAGTGGTTCGAAAGCCTCACCATCGCCTCCATTATGTCAGGTACCTTATCAGTGGGGACCTCATCGATGAACGTGATCACTAACCTCGAACTCCGTCTGTGATCGCAGTCCTCTAATCAATCGAGCTCTCATGATGTGCTGAGATTGGAAGGCGGTAGGAGTGGATAGTAATGGGCCGATGGGCTGGGCCACCCACGCGAGCGAGTATATAAGGCCGGGGCTTGTCCGCACCTCTTTCACCCAGAGATCCGCATCCCGACTACACACAGTAACCTCCCCAAATTACAAGAAATGCCTCCAAACGGACAATACCATATTCACCTTGCTGGAAACCCTACCACAGTGGTTGGTGCGAGTCACAGAGAGGGAGTCAGGAGGTCTATCGTCGTGGGCGGCCACGACAATGTTGTAAGTTTACTGGTTTTCGTTCAGCGCTCACGATACTCGTTGTTATCCGTTCAAATCTCGGGGTTCACCTTGTTTTCTTCCCGGAATCGACTGGTGTGCTGATTAGGGCCTTGCTATCTTGCAGTGGACCGTCTCGCAGGTGCAGGGTGATGCCAGAAAGTGCATTTTAACCCTAGAACAAAGTGGGGCCGCTTGGTTGAGCCAAAACGGTGGTAGGGAGGTTGTTGTAAGTACCTTACCAATTATATGGGCCTGGGGGATTCAAGGATACGGAGGAACCTACACGTTAGTGCCCATCTGCCCTATCTTGCAGTACGCTGTTGCTAATATATTCAAACTAATACTCGCCAGAATCGAAGTGCCCACCTCTGGCAAGGAGACGACAGTTTGGACTTTGAACGATGTTAGAAACGGGTCTCCTGTGCGGAAAGTTTATTGATGAAGACTTGTTGATGCTCACACCAATTATGAGACAGGTCACTCTCGACAACGTCACTACCCCGCTGCCAAGCCAATTGTGGAACTTCGTTGCTGTGGACCAACCTGAGTAATGGAGCACCTCAAGGCACCAATGGATTAGCAAGGAAACGCGTTGTAATTGTATGAGATGATCGTGGCCATGTTTGTTGTCGTGTACTGCATTGAATCGAAATGTATGGAGTGAGTGCTACACTAGTGATTCAGAGACATGAACCATTGTAAATAGTATGCAATTTCGAGGCATCGGAGTTGACGTTGAGCCCTCCTGAACTTGACCCTGCTTCCATACCTTAGTGCGGCTTGCAGCAAGATGAAAAAGATAATAGAAGTAATAGGGTTCAGCGTCACTGGTGTGCCCCAGTTATCTTTCACTTTTGTTTCGGGGTTGATTTCGGATATACATTGTACCTTGTTATGGGTTGGTGAGACGCACCTTGCAATTCTGTCAAATGTCATTCCGAGGCCAGCCGACGTATTCCGTCATTCTTTGGGTCTATGATCACCGTGTCCGGTATAGGGCATTGCCTATTTAGATTCAGTCCCAGATTCTATCTGAGATTGATATTCATTCATATATATAAACCAGGCCCTATGTCCTTCAATCTCATGCCATTCTCTAATGAGTTATACATTCCTTTCAGCTATTGTCAGCTCCTAAGCCTGTGAGCTACTTACTATTCTCTACACTTGTCAATAACTTAGTTTGACTTCCATTCTTGTATAATAGAGTCTCCCACTTGACTCATACAGTATTCCTGCTATTATTGCCCTTGGTGTGTCATATTATATTCATGTTACATAGTACACTCCTTTTGTTAGCTAGTAACAGCAGCCCTAATAGTATGCACATATGGTCCCCTATTCAATTATTGTATCTTCCAGCCCACATTCCCTAAGTGCTGGTGAAGATGGTCACCTCACATACACTGTCAGTTTGAGATATGTTGTCTTAGTGTGAGCTCAACTCCTTAGAAACTATTGTGTATAATTTTTCTGGAATGAGAGAAATGTAGTGGTTTGAAAATTTGCATTGCACAAACAGTTTGCAAAAAATGGGCCATAATAGTAAAGGAATTTATCTCATTTTTCACACTTCACATTGTCACATGTGTTCATCCACAAACACACAATTATAAAAGTGAAATGGAATATGCCATGCCAATGATAACGTGCCTTGCATTCATAAAGAGATACATATGGAAAAATGTCTGTAGTGCGGATGAAGAGAGGGGTAGGAGGGAACGGAAGGAAGAACGAGAGAAGCGGAGGGTGAACAAGACATGTCAAGAAGATGTGAATGGCCAATGATGTGTGAAAAGACAAGATGAAAAAAAAAAGAAACAGCCCGGAGGGAGGGAAGAGAAAAAAAAAAAAGAGGACAGACTTATGTATATGCATAGGTGGTTATCGTAAATCTACAATCTCGAGCGGCATGTCTTTCATCTGCACGTGTCCCTTGTCTGCATCCTTTATGATTCGTTCATTGGTTCAACGTTGTTCAATCCCAAACAGGGTTCCATGTCAGAGACAAATAGAGCGCATGAGTACCAAATCGGGGTACGAAAAAAGTAAGACGGAGACGTTAGGAGACGTACGGTATAAATAGGAATATCAGAATGCGGATGAAACGCTTCCTTGGCATGACAATCCAGAATCGCTTGTAGACCGGGTGGATCCGTTAGACGGAAGATCCCAAAGCTGTGGGAATGTCACATTTACGGATCCTCAGATGACGCACACAAGGATGGACAAGGAACATACTTGGGCGTGAACTTGGGTGCGCAGACAACAGCAAAAGATTCGGGGAGCATACGTTGGAAACCCGAGTGGGTGTGCAAGTCAACCGAGGACATGAAACCTATATATGTGCATGCATATGTACATACAAGGGCACCGGACGATGGCACGTGAGAAGTGGACGTCCAAAGATAACCCATTAGATACTCACATGACTGCGAAGGGTGCGTATGGATCTGACATTTATGGCAAGATCTTTAGTGTAGCCACAATCGTCTTCTATAAACTCCAAACTCACCCATCCAAGCGTGATCAACGACCGCTCCTCCGTAAACTGCATCACCAATTCCTCCTCGTCCATCGTACACGTGTCGCTCGTCGAATGCTGTCTGGGAATCAACAAGGTCGTCACGACGTACTTGCCTTTCTGGTCCTTTCCCAACAACAAGCCACAGGTTTCGCGATTCCGCGAGGTATTGAGAGCAGCGATGGAGAGGAAACGTGGGAGACAATCGCGTGGGAGGGATACAGCCTTGAGTTCTGGGACACGGTCTTCGCTCACACGCTCCCGAATGATACGGGCAGACTCTTGGGAGGCCGTGCGAAAGCGTTCGCCGTCGGCGTGAAGCGGTGGTGCGGGTGGCGGGGGTGGGACTTGTGTTCGAGAGAGGGTTGAGAAGGCGGCGGTATATTGAATACCGGATGGCGCAGGTGGGGGGACCAGAACAGGTGGGGGAGGACGAGGGAGCGTATCGGCGGGGTAGAGGTGGACAGACGGTGTCTTGGACGCGTCTGGGATGAACAGAAGGGAAGAAGGCCCTACTTCGGAAGGTTTGAGGGTAGGATGACTGAACATGGATTGCAGAGAGGGGGTGTAACCTTGTGAGAGTTGGTGCAGGGACATGAGCTGCGGGTATCGAATGTGTCCATCTGGCGGTGCGGGTGATGTGGTTGTAACTGGTATCGGGTATGAGGGACTGGAATGGAAGAGAGGGTGGGTGACGTGTGACCCCTGACGAGGCCGGCCTACGTACCCTTTCACAGATGGCGTCTGATGTCTATTGCAGTGTCGGGATGAGGGCGGATATGAAAACGGAAGTCATTATGAGGCTCACCTTGTCGGGCTTTCTAATGGCATGGAGGGTGGAAGCACATCTTCATAGGCATGTTCTCCGTTCCTTGGCGGAGGTTGAGCATGCTGATAAGTGTGATATACAGGTGAAGGGATGACACTGCGGCGAGCTGCGCGAGACGCAGCCTCTGCTTCTTGCTGACGCTTCAGAATCCCTTCCTGCTCTCTATTCTGTCTTCGAATGACTTCTTCTTCTTCACGTCGCTTGACTTCCTCGTTGCGTTCGTGTTCGCGCTCTCGCCGCCGTTCCCGTTCTTCGCCACTGACAGGGGTGACAGGTTCTGAGCCGGACCTATCCGACCTATCCCGTTTAATGAGAGACGGCTCTCGAGACAAATTCGCCACACGTCTTGTAGCTGACAACGTGTCTTCCTTCTTTCTGCTCGGCGCGGTGTCGACCTGAGGACGACGACGTTGACCAACCGTCTTTTGCTCGACCGCCTTGTAAAGTGCGTCGCTCGTGCGTCTTGCTTCCTCCCTCCTCGCTTCTTCCCGTCTCAGTTGTGCCTCCCGTCGCGCTGCCTCATGAGCCTGCCAACCCGATTCGTCATGGTCGGGATACCGATCGGATCGGGAATCGACTTGCATTCTCACACCAGCATCTAGTGCAGCACGCACAGCGGCTGCTTCTTCGGGGTGTTGCACCGCCCAACGTTCATAGCGGTCGACAAGGATAGGTTTTATATCACCGAGATGGACGAGGATGTCTTGACCGTTCTGTGACGCAAACACATCAGCGCCTGTTCAGGCGAACGTGTGAGGATATGATACAGAAATACGAGCGCATGAGACCGCCAGACGTGCATCGTGCTCGAGAACGGGGTACATCCATCCAATCGCGAGACAAAAAGAAGAAAAGGTCCAGAGAGGATGTACTGCGGACTCACAAGACCGAGGTTATGTCGTTGCGTCGCGGTCAAAAGTGTGACATACTCCTTGTGGGAAGGGAGTTTCTCGAGAATGATGGTAGCTGCTTTGGCGAATTCGACGAAGGCGGCTTCGAGGTCGCCTGCCTCATGGTAAGCTCTGCCAGCCTTGCGGAAGCCATCGGCGGCTTTGAGCCACTGTTTCAAGCCCTTTGAAGGGTCCCACAAATTGTGTGTAGCACGATCTGCGAGTTCAGCGATACAAAAGGGTCTGCGCGGAGATGGGGAGGGCTGTGGCGACAAGCGAGCGTAGGAAGAGGTCATGGCATCTGCGAGTAGAGCCGGCGCCAGCTCACTTTACTACCAACTTGGGTTGCCTTTTCTGGTGCGCTTCAACAACTTGGCCACTAATCTCCAACCAATACACGTCCGTAGATGCGGTCCGCTGGTCAACGGCGCGGATGGATGCTCATTACCAGTGTATTCCTGCTGTTCATGCTCGCAGGTCTCTTTTCGTCCAGCCATGACCGCAAAACTGCCGATCGAACAACCTCCCGAACTAGCTGGCTCTCGTCGAACTGGCTCTCGTTCACGCGGAACACTGGCACGATCACCGAGCACCCAATCACTACACTCATGGCCGAAGCCAAAGTCGCATTTACTCAGCGCCTTGCGAAGCAGAGCAAGACGTTCCCCGAGGCCGTCGCAGAGTACAAACGCCGCTACGGTCGGGACCCACCTCGAGGATTCGACCACTGGTGGGAGTTTGCCAAGGAACACGACTTCAAGCTCATGGACGAGTTTGATGCCGTCGTTGAAGACCTTGCGCCATTTTGGGCATTGAGCGGCGAGGAGCTGCGTCAGAGAGCGTTTCAGGTAGGATTGATTTGTTCTGCTCGAGCTGAATCTTCCCTGACGGTATTGACAGATGGGACACTTTCCTTCCATCGACCTCGTGCGCATCCAGGACGGCAAAGCGTTTGACGTCCCCATTGAGAAGAGCTACGTAGATAAAGAGCGTGGCCACCGATCCCTTGGGTTCCGTACTCTGATCGAAAAGTTTCAGGACAAGGTGCATGAAAGCCTCGTGTATCATTCTAGAGGCGATGCTGATTCTACTTGTAGCTGCCCAACATGGACGTACCAATCAACACAAAAGCAGAAGGTCGGGTGCTCGTCCCTTGGGAGCATCTGCAGTTTCCCAATCTCACGCAAGATGATTCTTCTGGTATGCACTCATCGCTTTGCACTAGATCCATTCATTACACGACATATGTAGGTGGTGTGACACCGAAGTTGGGTGACTTTACCCCCGATTGGAAGGGTCGAGGCAGCGTATGGGAGGCCTACCGACGCACGTGTCCTCCCGACACGGCAGCGCGTCAACTCTACAGTTCATATCGCGATCCAAAGGTTCAGAAAACAAAGGCGCTCTTAGGACAATCACGAAGTTCAGACGATCCATTCGCGTTTTCCAAGACCGTCGATGATGAGTATGATTTCTGCGAAAACCCGTGGGCTCACTATACACAGGGTCATTTTTTCTCTGACTGGAGAACGGTTCCAGTACTCTATCCTGTATTTTCGCCTGCCAAAGCCAAAGGGTTTGCAGATATCAGGATACCAAGCCACTACTATCACAAAGGGAGCCATCGGTACACATACGCGTGGGATCCCGTGCACAGGAAAGCCAAAGAAATCGACGACATGGAAATGCCTTGGGATCAGAAGAAGGATGTCATCTTTTGGCGTGGCGCCACAACTGGAGGGGGTAGCACGCCGTCGGGGTTTTCGCCAAATTACCAGCGCCACAGGTACTTGGCTTGCTTAGACCCACTAGTAGATTCACCATGATTTGTGCCTCTCTCAGATTCCTCCGCATGGCCCATGAAGGCGTCACTACCAATGTGACGGTCGTGCATGCCTCGCCTCTGCGGCCTCACACCTTCATTTCGACTACTGTCCCCGCCAAAGACCTCAACAGCGACATCATGGACGTGGCGTTCGTTTCTGCCACTGGCAACTATCCCGGTGGCGAAGCCGAACTGCGCAGATTGCACCGTTTTGCAGATTCGGTGCCACTCGGCGAACATTGGTCATATAAATACCTCATCGATCTGGACGGCATGTCCTATTCGGGACGTTTTATGGGATTGATGGCGTCGGATAGCGCGGTGCTCAAGTCGACGGTGTACAAGGAGTACTTTTCGGATTGGATACAACCTTGGTGTGTTGTATCGGTGTTCTTTTTCCGTGTCGAGGACTGACGCGTGTGTCTGCTTGAGGTTGCATTATATACCCCTTTCGTCGACGTATTCCGAGCTATATAACGTCTATGCATATTTCTCCGGGCCTTCGGCATCGACGATGGATTTCGCCAACGCGACGGTGCGGAAGACAGCTGAGTGGGAAGCAGTCAAGGAGGAGAGGGACGCACAACTGCGACAGATGGCGCGGGCTGGGAAGCAGTGGAGACATACCGTCGGGCGGACAATTGACATGGAAGGTTCGTTGTTCAACTATTCACATCTTGTGTAGTTTCGAAATGGGCTGACTTGATTAATAGTGTACGTCTATCGACTGTGCTTAGAATATGCGAGGCTTTGGGCGGATGATCGAGATGCGATGAGTTTTGTACTGTGATGTTCTGGATATTGCTCTGCTTACGTAGATCGTTGATTCTTCTCTCAGAGTTGGTATGCGCGGTCGTCATATACAGTTTAGTACTACGCCGTTGTCCCAATACCTTGGCTTGAACAGACTTAGATCTGAATCAGGCTTGAACAGACACTTGCACTTTGGCCATACTGCACACGGTGGAGGCCGCCAAGAAGTCATGCATTATGATAAATATACATTATTGAGTCATTATGACCAGTTGCACTGCATATCTTCATACCCCCATCGATGTTGCCCGCATGACGGGGTGGAGGACAAGATTTGGAGTCAATTAGGAGGGCACGCGCAACCGCAACGGATGCGGCTGATGAACAATGGAGACGTGGCCTTGCGTGGGTGGCTCGGGCGTGAAAGATTCGTATCGCGCCTCGTCACATGGATTCGGAAAAACATTGACCCCGATGTATGTCAGGTGAGTAGTGTACGTCTCTTGACTTTCCCAGGTGTATCGAGCAAGGCTTTGAGCGGACGATCAGGATGCTACAGATCTTATTTTGCGATTTTCTTGCCTAAGGTACCTTTCAAACGTTAGTGTTTGGTTCCCGATTACTGCGACATAGTGTATGTTGGCAATATATATACTAGCACCATGTATTGATACGTTGGATCGACTTGATATGCTGCCGAGCAATTCCCGCGGTGCATCTTGATTCTTGGTCAACCTCAGTTCGGCGCGCCACGTCAAACTTCATAAAGAGTATTGCAGTTGTCCCTCGGCTGATAAACTTTGGTAGAGATGCAGACATATTCGTATGGGGTTTAGAAGCGGACTGAATGCTGGCACGTCTCGGCATTAATTCACCCCCTTCCCTCAAGAGTAAGTACCCGAGTGCGCTCTGTCACCGGTTGTCCTGAACACACTCGACGCAGACCTATGATCCTTAGCTTGCTAGCCGAACAGAACGTTCACTGCGAGAATATGACTAAAATTCCAGCGCGAGGGTTGCAACGGTTTTCTGCCATGTGGATCCAAACTTTGATGGATCAACGCATGACGCACGGACATTTCTGGAGCCTGGGTTGCCAGAAGCACACCGGTTGGAATGATATTTACCCGGTACCGCCCAATCGCCATCGCTTGATATAAACTTGCAGAAAGCACGGTGTTGAAGATCTCTTACCTGTGCAACGACAAAACACCGTCCGCATCACCGACGCATGGCCCTCAAAGAACATAAGAGCGTCCGTTCGTCCGTGGTACCAGGGAATACCGACGAGAAGCATGCGGCGACGCATGACCATGACCCAGACAGGGAGGCATTCGAAGAGATGGTTCAGTGTACGGCGATAGGACAGATTTCAGAGTATGTGGTCACGATCGAGGGCGAAGAACGGACGACGTGGTTCGTTTGGCTTCTCGTCGGTTGTTGCACCATTTCTGGTTTGCTCTTTGGTTAGTTCGAGGCGGAAGGTTCTAGATGTGCGTGTGTGTTCGTTGATGGACTTTCATGCTCTTAGGCTATGACACTGGCGTCATTTCTGGTGCACTCGTGACAATCAAGGGCGATTTGGGGCCAGCCGTCCTTTCAAATGGACAAAAGGTGATTTTGTTTTGTTTTGTTTTGCGTATCGCTGAGCTCACTTGTATTCTACTCTACACTGTTCTACAGGAATTCATCACCTCGGCGACGACGTTGGGTGCTCTATTGGGTGGTCTCGTTGCAGGTGCCATGTCAGATTGGACAGGTCGCCGCCTCGTCCTCGGCATTGCAGATATAATCTTCATCGGCGGCGCCGTTGGACAAGCTGTCTGTCATACCATATGGAGTATGGTGAGTTTTCCCTCGCTTCTTGTCGTCTCACGCACGGTGCGACCCATCCGTCCTATGGAGATCGGAGGCCGGTTCTTGATCGGCATCGGCGTAGGCCTCGCATCCTGCATAGCTCCACTCTACATCCAAGAACTCTCCCCCACGCGTCTCCGAGGTCGAATGGTCGTCCTTAACATCGTCATGATTACCCTCGGACAAGTCATTGCGTACGGTATCGACGCGGGCTTTGCGAGTGTGAACAGTGGTTGGCGGTGGATGGTTGGATTGAGTGCGGTGCCCGCCGGACTACAACTCGCCGTATTGGCGTTTCTACCTGAATCACGTGAGCATTTGAGCATTTTGCGGTGGTTTGTATGTGTCGTGCTGACGCATGGACGCCAACGACAGCACGTATTCTGGTACGGAGAGGGAGTATGGAGGCTGCTTATAGGGTACTTGCTCGCGTGTACACGACAGCTACCCCAGAACAAGTCGAGCGCAAGGTAAATGACCCCGCGAATCGCTTGTACTTGTCCTTGACTGTTTGATGCATGTCGCATCCTAGCTCAGCGTCCTCCACGCAACCGTTCGACAAAGCATCGAAATCACCAACTCGACTACCTTTTGGCAACGACTCGGTTCGATGCTCTGGATTCAGGCCAACCGCCGCGCATTGAGTACGCTTTCGACCTGCACTGCGTTCGTTGGGCTCTCAACTAAACCTACGTCACATCTTACCCTATTTTCGACATAGTCGTGGCTTGTGGCATGCAAGCATTTCAACAACTATGTGGATTCAATACCCTCATGTATTATTCGGCGTCGCTCTTTCAGGAGATTGGGTTCAATCAACCGACAGCGGTTGGGCTCATCATTTCTGGGACCAACTTTGTGTTTACGCTGGTTGCACTCAAGTTCGTATTTGGGTCACACCTTGCAGTGACCAGACTCACAGTACCTTTGTAGGTGGATCGATATAGTCGGTAGGAGACGGATCATGTTGTGGTCTGCCCCTGGGATGATTGTCGGGTTGACCTTGGCCTCCATTGCATTCCATTGTGCGAATTCACGTTCACACTGTACCTGGACTCGAATGCATGTTGACACGCCATGCCTTCCTCCTAGTCATGACCGAACACACGGGTAACGTGCTTGTCACGGGCGAATACTACTCACAATCCTGGTCTGCGGTCGTGTTGGTATCGATGATCATCTTCGTTGCCTCGTATGCGAGTGGATTGGGGAACGTGCCTTGGCAGCAAGGCGAGCTCTTTGGGCTCGAAGGTACACACCTTTTCCCCACTTCTTTGTTTGTGTCGACTTGCTGATCGCTGATCGCCTCCTTCCAATGACCCCTCTACCTGCCATCCGCCATGCCCAACTCCATCCTTCTCTCTAGTCCGCGGCATCGGTACCTCCCTCGCGACAGCCACCAACTGGGCTGCCAACCTCATTATCAACTCGACCTACCTCTCGCTCATGGCTCAAATCACTCCTTCGGGGGCGTTCGGATTCTACGCTGGGCTCTGTCTCCTCGGGTTCATCTTTTGCGTGTGTTGTTTCCCAGAGACGGCCGTGTTGAGTTTGGAAGAGGTGAGGTGGGTGTTTGAGGATGGGTTTGGGATTCGACGGAGCAGGCAGTTGAGGGAGGCGAAGCGGGCGATGAAGGCGGGGATGGCGGGGAGGAACGGAGAGGCGAGTAAGGGGCCCGAAAAGGAAGAAAGTCAGGAAAAGGAAAAGGAAAAGGT
>JBBPUO010000120.1:25180-39891 GCA_038094755.1 Caloboletus firmus | reverse complement strand
TACTTACGGAACATTCGAATGGCTTCATAGTACGCGGCGAGTATTTTGTCAAGTTTACCATAATCTTCATATAGCTGAGGATTCAGAATTTACGTGTTCTTAAGTCAGATTAAACGGTGATGCGACTTGGAGTGCGTACACACTTACCAGGGTGTCGTCGTCTCTGCCTTCTGTCACCTTTCGTACTTGTGAGACAAGTTCGTCTTGAATGTCAAAATCCAGAGCCAGGAACGCGAGGGTTGCCGCCAAGGCGTGGGCCGTCGTATCTAAACCCCAGATACGTGCATCGAAACAGAGTCAGATAGACCAGAGAAAGATGCCTACCGTGACCAGCATACAGGAATGAGAAAACGTCTCCGATCTAGGATAAAGAAAGAAGACATGTCGTCACTCTACGGCCCACACTATCTTGTTGGCGGGGAAGCAGACTCAGGAGTCAACTTACCAATTCGTCGTCAGTGAGACCCTTCTTGCCTCCCATGTCTTCAGAAGCATGGATTAAAAGTGAGAAGAGATCGTTGCCGGGTTTAGCGTTCCCGTTGGCTGCTTCGGTTCGAATGGTCTCTCGTATCGAATTGACTTGAGATCGCATGAATACGCGCAAGGTATCGTAGGCTTGACGCGTGTGTTGGACCCTACAGTGGGTGTCAGGAAAAAGTGTGCTTCATCCTTGTCTCGGGACGTGCTGACCGTTTGAATGGCAGTTTCCATATCCAGGAGGGGACAAGTGAAACCAACAAGAGCGTTTTCGTCATAGTGTCGAGACATTCCTGCAGGCTGAATCCGTCGCCTTCACTAGTCGACGTGGACCACGTCAACGGCCTTCCAAATCCAACCGACGTGAAAACGGTGAGCGAAAACTGCCAGGAAGGTAGATATGTAGATGAGTCACAATTGCAAATGATTCTGATGCCAGAGGGAGGGAGAGAGCACCTTAAACGTGACCGAATCGATACTAGGCACCTCGATGACGTCTTGCGAGGCCCAGCCTTGCGTGGTCATCATTTCCGCAAAGAGTTTGCAGGCGGCATCCCAGACAGAGGCATACCTTCAAGTCCATGACAACAGCGAATCAGCATCGCTCACTCGTACTTGGAATTTGGTGCTGTCTACGTACGTCTCGTTGTTGAATGCAGGACTGGAAATCTTTCGGTGTTTTCGCCATTGGTCACCATATACATCGACGATGTTCGGGCCCCAAAATCTGTGAGGTGATGTGAATGAGGTGAGCCGAATCTGAAATAAACCTGGGGAGATGTCTTGTAGACTGACGAGAAAGGACCTTGAAAGGCCGGGGACTTGTCAAACGCGTCCAACCCTCCCGAAAGAACCTGCCTTCCCACTTCCAGGGAGCGAGTGAATATCATCGGGGTACCTTGGAGGAACGGTACGAATGACACAGTATCGCGACCAAAGCGCTGATAGACTGCCACAAGGGTATTGGACGCCAGGGAGTAACAAGTGGTTACAGTGCATCACGCACCGTTTCGATTCTTCCGCCACGTCCATATGAACGGAAAGCCTGGCGAGAACTTATGTTAAGAAGAGGGATGGGAGAGACACATTTGTTGGGAAGCTCTCACTGGGGTTCCACGACGCATCAGGTAGAATGCCACTTGCAGCAGAAAATGGGGTAAATGGGATACGGAGACCGGGGAGTGAATCGACAGCCTATTGTCCCTGTGACATAAAGTCCACTGTCATAAACACAACGCACCTTGATGCCTTGGACGAGTTTGACGACACGGGATACAACGACAAGGGCACCAAGGAAGGCAATTGTCCTTGTCCACTTGGAGATATCTGTAGGGTGGTGTTAGTATGTCTGGATGACCTAATTGTATACTGCTACTATGCTCACCGAGAGTGCTTTGCGAGGACATGAGACTCAATAAATCAGAGAGTGCTGCCATGGTCTTGGGTTCTGTGAAAGGCCATCGTAACCATGAGGAGGTAAGGTGGACTTGCTTTTGATGGCCGAGCTTGCCAGGGTTCGGCCCGGCCGACCTTCCGAAGGATCAAAGTCACAAAGTGATAAGTGGTGTCTTACTGGCTGATATGATTGGGGTAATCCGAGTCGTTAATCAGAGAGAGAGGACTAGGAAATACATGTATGGGTAGCCTGGATCTTATAGTCCTCGCTCTGCGGTACCCAATGTTTAGTCGTTAATAGTAGCCAGTGGTGACCTTCAAGTGGTGTGGTGGTCATTCATCACATGACTGCTACTCCTTGCAAAGAAAGACTCCGTGAGACGGCTGTGTTGATGCGGGCATAAAACTGCAGTGCATTGCTATGGCTAGAAGGCCCATCTACACATTGCAACTGAACAACTTCCCACTGGCAGAAATTCGAGTAGAATAGAATAAAACTAGAGCTTTACAAGGCATGCTGAATGGACTGTAACAGTTACCCATGTAATTGGTGCGTGTTGACTGTCAAATTTATTCAATTGTTAAACCATCTCTCCGTCCAGTACTGTTATCGCATCGGTGAACCCCCGAGAAGTGGAAAATGCCATTCAGAGGACACCCTTCTCGCCTCCAGGCTTGGACCATGCCTTGGCAAGATCTATAAGCCAGGAGAACAGCAATACTGAAAATAACTTTGAGCGGGGGCATTGCCAGTGGGGACTCAACTTCCGCTCGCCTCAAACCTCCTGTAGATGTAATTGTGTATGCTGAACAAACCCACGATGTGATGCCAGATGTGATCCACAACACGGCTGCCGAATTCATGCGCATCAGAGACACTGGAAAAGTTGGAGCCTGATGGATGCTGGCTCGGGGCAATGAGTCAATGACACCCAGCATCGCAGAACAAATGTCCGGTTTAATGGCGGCACTTCATTGTAGGCAGAGGGGAAAATTGGCAGCTAGTGACATGACGCTTGAGTGATGACCAGCTCGTCGTAAGCCAGAAAGTTATGCTTGGGATGGCTCAGCAGCTTGCCGCATCAGATGATCATGATGCATAATACCAGGTTAGTGTTCATTTTCTCACGGTACCCTTGATAGCTTCCGCCCTTGTGACTTTACAAAAAAGGGAATTCGCTGATATCTTACCGTAAAAGTCAACGACAACACGTTGACAATGTCGATAGGCTGTTGCCGTCATTCAATTCGCACTATCCCCATCTCCACCTTCCTTTACATGAATACTCAAAGACTGGAAAATTTCTTCCATGGAGGCTGAGCAATTCGTGATCGATCCGACGACTCAGGGGAATTTTAATGGTTTGATCCGAGCTCACGTCGCGGCGTCCGTGCGACTTGTTTGAGGAATTCATTGACTCCAAAATGGATTTGACGAATGCGGTGTGGGACAAAGTCGGGGAGCCAAGTGGACTTAATTACCTCGTCTCAGGCCTGACGCCTCACCTGCGATTCGTCGTACTATCATACTTCAAGCACTTCCAGTAGTATGTCGACTCCCTCACTGCCCGAGATCGAACAGGAGATAGCACAGTTAGTGGTGGAGATTGGGCAGAACCTCACCAATACCTATATAAGCAGTGAGTGCTCCCAACGGTTGATTTCTTCGATCAAAACGAATATTGATTTATTCAATTGTCGCGCAGTGTCGACAATCTGCTTTTTGGTCTACGATGTCTTGATAAACCTGGACAGAGAGGTCAGTTTGAGATTATCTATCCCAGAGACCAAATGTCTTGACAACTGCTAACACTCTGTACTGGAGGTTGAATATATTTGGAAGTGCGTCCTCGAGTATAGGCATTTTCATGTGGTCCCAATTGTGTCAGGTCTAGATGGACTGTTTCCAAGGTCCTATTCATCATTGGAAGATACTATGGCTTGTGCTACATCGCGTGGGTAGATACATGAAAATGGCTGAGATCATTCTAACTAATCTTTCGCGCCTACCTAGTGTTCAATTTGCTGGTGTGCTTTGATGTATCTCCGCCTCACTGGCTATGTCTGACTTCTTTCGCAGTGAACACAACGGTTGGCCTCTCCTCCGAAGTACGTGGAATTTCCGGTATTACACTAGACGGTGTGCTGACATTTAGTTTACAGTTGTATGTCTGCCTCCGCATACAGTACAACCTCCCTGCTGACCTTGTCGTGTAGCTGCCGAGGCTATCTTTGGTATATCGAAATGCAAGTTCAATCAGTGCATTTGCTACATGCTACAGATGCTTACTAAAGCATAGGGCTGGAGATATTTTCTTCACCAGTATCGTGAACGTGATTCTTATTATGCGTTTGTATGCGTTATATGGGAATCGTAAAGGTAAGGACAGTGATGCGCCTACACGATATTGCTTATGGAGAGCCTAAATGTACCGTCTCTGCAGTGTTAGCCTTCTTCATTTTCCTTTTCATCTGTATGCGCACCTCTACTCTACAACTGCCAAAGAACTGAGTCATCCCGTTACAGGTGAATTCGCGGTCAGTCACGTCTGCTTTGGTGCTACTCTTCTTGAACATCAACACCCATTTGTAGTTCGAACTTTACGCCTGCATACAATCGGGCATCGAGACGTCTAACACTGTATTTACCTTGCCAGCTGGCATCCCCCTGCCCGGATGCTTTGCATCTCCCGACGTGAAGATCGCTATTTCGGCCTGGTAAGTTTATAGAAAATGCCGCGCGAATCCAGGATATTGATTCAGAACGCTTCCTTTTCGTCAGGGTGCCCTGCATGGCAATAGCTAGTAAGTGTATCAGTGCGCAAACGGTCAGCGTCTTGGCTCACAGATCAACTCGTCACAGCGGCGTTCTTCGCCATGACGGTCGCAAAGGTCGCTTCGCATGGATATACTACTCCAAAGCGCCTGATGGACATCAAACACATCTCTCCCATCATCCTGCTGATGGTGCGTGATGGAGCACTTTACTACTGCCTGTACGTCCCAACACATCTACTACTTCCATTACTTTTTGCGGTGTTTACAATCCAGTCTATTTCTAGGATGTTCGGTGTGTTCATTCATCAGTGACGAAGTTCCCAGCTAATGTTCATCCCACCCCGATCCAGCAATACTGCTCATTAGTATCCTTTACCTGGAGACAGCTCAGGGTTTGGTAATAAGTGCACCTTTACCGTATGTTTAAAATCTCATCTGGAAGCGACTCCGATCTCATCCGAATAAAACAGGTGGCTGGTTGCCATATATTCTTTGACTGTAAGTAATCCACGACACTTGGCACCATCTTGTATCACAGTAATGACCCCCCTCCTTGGGAAGGCATCACGCCTGGTGCTCAATCTGCGCGAGGCAGGCAGCCGCACATACTTTGGCGTATCCACCTCGGAGTCGGTGACTGTCAGGCCACCCGTGTTCGCTATGACTCCTGTCAGGTCAGCGGGCTGGAGCACGGAGGTTCCCCGTGACGCCGAAAGAGCATATCCTCCTGCTCAATCAAGTAGCGGGACAGACGGCCATATTTGAGTGTTTGAGATAGGGGGAGGGGGTGTTGCGATGCAATATGATTGTGTTAGTCACCGAATCTCATTTACCGACACGAAAAAAATATGTATGTACGACTGAACCCGGGCCACTGTGCACTTGTGGACACCGGCAGTCAGTCCAGTACTTCTACCAGTAAATTAGGGGGGAAAAAGTCTAATCTCGTCTAATCGAAGTTATTTTTGGTTGCTCAGCTTGGTAATAATGATAATGGTACGGAAAAGCCACTGTAAAAAGGCGCGTCACAGCCCTGTTCGGCGCAGATGTTCGTGGCCAAGTCGACCATTCTGTTGGACCGGGTAGACATTAGTAGTTAAAGAAAATCTATACGGTCTACCATTCACAGGGACTTGGCCGTGGAAACTTCGGGCCGCGGAGTTCACACATACCAATGTCACAAACTGCTACTAGGATCGTGCCTTTCACCGTGTTCAATGCTTATTGTCAAGTTGGTACCCGGTGCTTGTTCAGGGGCTATTTATCTCAATTTGCATTTTACGCAAACAATACAGTACAAATGGTTGACAAACAAAAAACAAAGCAAAAGTGATCTGAAATTTTTTCAATTCACCCGAAGGTGGTGGTTGGCGAGTTCATGTTATCTGTAACTACGAGCATAGCCTCCAGCTGTGCCAACTGACGTACAACTTGGAATATTAGCGGGGACCTAGTAGGACTCGTGCAAATGCTCTAGGATCCAGTCAAACTATGCTATACTAACCACAATGCCGGCGCCAAGTCGTACATGGAAATCCATCCGGCGTCATCCAGAAAAATCAAGCAACCCTCCTCCTCAGCATGATCCGAGCAGTAGGGTTGGCTGCAATCGCAGTCCCAATCCGCAAATTCCGTGGGCGGGTTGCGTTGTCCTCCAGTTTCACATCGTACGAAACAACGACATGGGCCAACATGGTATTAAGCGCGCTCGCGGCGAAAAACCGACCGGGACTACAGAAAAAAAAAAACACGCATGCTCACAAATCAATCCGACCTTCCTGGGCAGTGGGGGGGAGAGCTCTTACCATGCGTGCCTACCGTATCCAAATACCAAGTATTCAGGCCTGGTCGTGGAGAAGTGGTGTTCGTTGCCAACGCTGTCTTCGGTACGCACTTTGACAAATCGGAAGGGATCAAATATGTTCGCGTCTTCGTAGAATTCGCTGTCGTTGTGCATCAGTTGGGTGGCAATCACAACGAATGTTCCTTTCGGTATGACGGTTCCGTCAGAGAACGTGACGTCCTTCATAGCCTTTCGCACCATGTTGACTGACCGAGAAAGCGATGAGTTCCATTGTATACAAGTATACACTATACTTACCGAGACCAATTCCATTCATACGTTGACTCTCTTTCATAAAGCTGTCGATTTTGTGCATCTTTTCCACCGCGGCCTTCGACCAGCCCTCCTCCTGGACGATCGACTCCACTTCCTCACGAAGAGGTTGGATGTACTGGGGATTGGCTGCCAGATTATAGAGTGCCTGAGTAAAACTCTGAAGAGAATTGCTGTTAGGGCATGCATCGCGACATTTACATACAACCTACATTCGAGGATGTCTAGGGCACAAACAAGCTAGGTCAGCATTGAAAGCCAAGAGTGTAAGTAGGCACCTACATGGATAGCAGCAAAGTTGATGGCCAAAATACGCGATGTCATATTGCTTACGTGGCGTTGAGAGCCCTCTGATCCTTCCATTAACCAAGACAAAAAGTCATTCTACCAAGGTGGAAGTGAGTCATCTTTATGGCGACAATGAGATCAACTCACAGGTTTATCGTCTGATCTGTCGTACTCCTCTAAATGCTTCCGTCGCGCCTCGACAATTGGAGCAAGGTGCTTTACACCGCGCCTGGTGCTTTCAGGAACACTCGTCATGAAGCGTGCGACAAAGCTGGCGAGGCGTCAGTGTCTGGGTCAAAATAGCTAAGTGACTATGACTTGCGGTGCCATAAATTTGGGAAAAAGACTAATTATAGCCGCCCCCTTGATGACGTCCAGAGTAAACTGTATATTGAGATTCACCCAGTCGGGATCACGGCCTACGGTAGACAGAATAAACAAGCTTCAGACGGATGGGATTAATGTGTGACACACATAGAGGGAGACCAACGAACACCCTGTTGCTAGTCCTGCTGATAACTTGCTGGAAGGTGCTGAGTGCAGGGACACTCTTCCACTCTAAATTATTCGCAACCTGAGCGAAGTGCCGAGACTAGCGATAGTAAACCTCAACTTACCACGACCTTCAAGGCCAAGTATATCGTCAAAAGCCGTGACAATCTCATCTCTTATGTCGGTATATAGGGCTCCGAGATTGCGATTGAGTCTCGAGCGGAGAATCGGAATATGGTATGGATTGTAGTGAGTTTCGCGTCCTAACGTGTGCTCCGCCTTCAAAGTCTGTTGCGTCTTCAGTCAAGCTGACTTCGAGAAGAACAGACTATAATTACATCGGTTGCAGCTTCCAGGAAGTTCAGTTCGTCGTCGCGAGATCTGCGAAATTCCTCCACATGCTGACGACCGCTTACAACAACCATCCAGCGATAGAATGTTGAGACCTTGAATGGAGTGCCTTTGTACTACCATCATCATGAATGTTAGCATTGTAACAGTGTGAAGCTGTGAACGTACTCTATCGTAACCCTCCTGAAGAACATCGGTGGCATTAATGAGAAACTTAACACCAGCCCACCACGATCCCAGCCAAGTATTCGATCCGATCGTTGGAATGTTGTCGAGCTGGTCCCGAATTGTGAGCCGGAAGATGAGTCGGTAAGCATATCCCACCCTTACGTTTGAGCTATCGAACAACCTGCAAATCGAAATGAGGATAAGAGTAGCAGTGATACCGGACACGCAGTAGGTTGCACCTGAGATATGCTCAGGTAGCGCTGGGATGTGGAATTGCATCTACGGGGTTGTTTTCCAGAAGCAGACAGACAGAGTGGTGGGGGCACAATTGCATCGTCTCTCCTTCCCCCTTGCAATTATACATGAGACGTAGTCCTGGGCCGCAAATGGTGTTTTCCAAATTTAACCCATTCCACACAGGCCTTCACAGCACCTGTGGGAGGAAGGCTAAGCACCATGCACGGCATTCGTATCATAACATTACGACTGACAGTGTGAGTACGAGATGTTCCAGCATGATGGACGACTGATCCGATCATCCTGGCCTCGGTTACCCCAATGGGACCGATGGTATGCGAAGGACACCACACGCTTGATAAACGCTATCCTGTTCCGGTACCTGATAAGCTGGTCCCCCAAAGGCGACGAAAGGGGCGATTTAACGGGATGAAATGCTGGCAAGTTATACCACTTACCATAGGGATAAAGTCCAATCTGGTGGTTTGTTCGCAGGCAGGTCTCAGCCATTCGGCGCCAGTTCTGATGTAGAATGATGGACAAGGTCACCCCTCAGGGACGAGGACCGAAGAGTAGTAGAACAAAGCTCTTCGAGTCGCTGGAAGCCATGTTCTTCCAAAAGTTTCCCCTGTTCAAAGGTGAAACGCATCCACCGCGGCTGCGGTATCTTGAAGGCTTCTGCCTTCGCGAGGGGAAAAAAGTGACCGACAGAAGCTCTCGTTCGTAATGAAGTTTCGACGTGACCTTAGCACTCTTGACGTGGGGCAGATTCCAATGAGATGACTATCGTCGATTCGGTGTTGGTGGAAGCGGGACGTATGTAATTGTGGCGACGAATGGCAGACATCGTAATGACAGGGAATGCGGTCACCCAAGTATGTGCGCATCCAATTTCGGAATTTCGTTTTTTCTTTTGTTTGTGGCTTGTAAGACACTTGCTTTACAACTACCTGCAAAACGTTAGACCGACAGCGTCAGGCTGCGGCTGTCGTATATTTCGTAAACTTTTGTTTTGGTTCATCATGTCACAAATAAACAAAAAAAAAAAAGAGGGTGCCATATACTCAGGCCAAAGCGGTTTAACGTCTTGCAGCTTGGCACCCACACTTCAATGCATCTGGCACCGTCGCTGTCCAGGTTGTGGTGCATAAAAAGTTATAGTGGACTCCAATTGCTAGCAACGCAAGCAACATAACTCTCAGATTATATAAGCAGCCTGGTGTGCATTACCAAAAGCGGCCACTACTCCCACAACATAGTCATTTTTGGATATCTGTGTTTTCCGATACAGTATCACCCAGGTCTTTCCCCTGCTATGCAACCAATGAAAACTGATGTAATATTCAATTTACAATTATAATATATATTGATGACTGCTTGTTCAAATGTCTGGAGATCCACTACAGCTGCTTGGCCAATGAAGGAAAAAAAAAGATAAATATATCAGCATTTTTGAGACATTTCAAATACAAATTTTGAGACTATATATGCTTGATTCTCTTCCCAACCATGATTCTATCTGGATAGAGTTAGGAAAGTGCTATACCATAGGGATGAATGCACACTATATGCTCATATAGTCATATTTTACAAGTATCTCATGTTATTATATATCTATATCTCTATTAAGAAACAAAAAGTGAAAATACATTCCAATACACTGTTCAAGTGCTCAAATACAAAGTATATGGATTCCTCCATAGCATAACCAGTTATAATCCTGTGCATTTGGTTTAATGATATGTTCCACTTAAATATGAATAGTATTTGTGTATGTAGTTTCAAGCTTATGTATGTGTCAAATATATCACAATGTGAATGTGTTTTTCATTTTTCATCATTTATTAGCCAAGCAGGGGACCTCAGACACTCATTTAAGCGGTCATAAATATATATTATAATTATAAATTAAATAGCACAATTACATTGGCTGTGTAGCAGGGAAAAGAGCTAGGTGACGTCGAAAGTTAAAACCATCAGAAATATCAAATGTAAGGCTGCTTATATAATCTGAGAGTTACGTTGCAAAATAGCGCAAGCAAATTGCAATTATTAAATCTTGCTATCCACTGTAACTACTGTCTTTTTGTGCAGAACGGTGCTGGCCAGGATGGGCGGATTGACTGCGTGTAAAGTGGGCATAATAGTCGCAAACACAAAGAAAAGTATTTGAAGTTTGCACGCTACACATGGGCGAGGTCGCCACACTGATCACATCCCCGAGTCATTTCATCGGAATGTCAAGAGTAGATGTGACCGACTTGACTCAAGAACGCGCGCATGGCTCTTTGGTAGCAATTGAATCGTCAAAGCCGCGGCCGAGTGCATCGAGTGCACCAATAAGCAGGAGACACAAACCAAGGGAGCCTCGGACCTATTCATGGATACTCTGGATGCTGGGAGTAAACCGTAAACCTGGCATCTGTGCAATCGCCAAGTTACTGTGGCAACTCCACCTCGACCGAGGCTCTGGCGCGCTCACTGACATGGGAATGGGACAATAAGTACCATTCTCGGTGCATCCTAGACACTGCGGACATAGACTACACCCCCCCTGAACGATGATGCTGGGAACATACTGCATATGAAACGGGAACGGACACATGGCTACTAGGGTACAGCCGAACTGGGACTCCGAATCATTGGCAGGATCACATCGTGGGTCTCCAGATGCCGAACACTCAGCGAACGAAAGGGTGACTTTACTCATCACCACGATATTATCGGGTGATGGAAAGTGCGTCGCCTCCAGGATCGCCTCGTTGCCCTCGGCCAACCCTCGGCCGTCCATCGGTCTTCCGCGCGCAACGATCACCCAAATTCATCACCGGCCGGAATATATGGCACGTGACAGTTTTTTGTAATGCGAACAGCACAGTTTCAAATGCTTTGAACTTACTAAGAGCCCATCAGTAGGTACAATAAGGAACGTGGGGAGTGATAACAACCTCTACATCGCCCAAGGCAAAGCCGTTATGTCGACCTGGGTCGGCATCGAGGGACAGCGACGCTCGTGTGATCAGACTCAGAATTTGAAAGTTCGCCTTCCACTGACGAACATACTTAAAATTTGCCTCGTTCCCCTTTGACCTCGGACTCGGAGATTGATCAGGTTTCAACTATATCCAAAAAGCCAATGCTGATACATCCTACTAACCGACGTTAGCATATGATCTTGACTAGAGCTTCCTAGAAGCTACCAAACGGACTTAAGAAGTGAGAGAGAATAATTATCTGGTTGGGGATCCGGATGTACTTATGTATCTGCAGGGATTGGAGCAGTACGAACTAATCAAACGCGTTGTGTCTGAGAAAGGGACGAACAAGCTTCGAGGCTTTCACATAAACTTCTGGGCGATCTGTGATTGGCTAGACCATATTGCGGCCTAGTGTCCACTTCCGCACCTCTCCGCTCGTTCTGATCGTTGGGCGCCGACGCTACCTAAATGAATGAACCTTACGTGTTTAGATTCGTTGTCATGCGTGTTTAGGTTTATGGCGGGCCTGCATACCGCAGTAGATTTTACAATTGTAACTAGAATAAGGGTATCTTCAAGTTGCAACGACGCAAGACCCAACGAGACATAGCCCCTGTATTAAGCAGGACTAGACTTGTGGGTTGCTACCGAATAAATATCGCTTGCCCACATGTTCCCCGGTATTACTAAAACTCAAACATGGGCTTAGGTCCCGTCACTTGATTGAGCAGGAGAGGGTGAGAATGCTGCGCAGGCGCGGGGAACCTCCGTATCCCGGCCTTCTTGCTTGATAGGCTTCATGAGGAATGTTGGCGGAAAGATAGTCCCCGATCTCGAGGTAGATATACAAAGCTGAGTGCGATTTCCGGCCTCACGCAGATTGAGCACCAGGCGCGATGCCTTCCAAAGGGATCATTACTCAGCTACAAGATAGTGTAAAATGTCGCGGATTACTTACAGTCAAAGAATATACGGCAGTCAGCCACCTGTTTTGTTCCGATGAGATCAGAGTCACGTCCAGACGATGATTAAACAAACGAGTACATACGGCAAAGGTGTATTGACTACCATACCCTGAGCGGTCTCCAGGTAAAGGATACAGATGAGCAGGATTGCTGGATCGGGTGAGATGAACATTAGTTTCGAACTTTGTAACTGATGAGTGAACACACCGAACACCCTAGTAATAAATAGTAAACATCACACAAATAATGAAAGTAGACGTGCTGCACGCACGCGGAATAGTAAAGTGCTCCATCACGCATCATCATCACGATGAGGGGAGAGATGTGTCTGATGTCCATCAGGCGCTTTGGAGTAGTATACCCATAGGAAGCGACCTTTGCGACTGTCATAGCGAAGAATGCCGCTGTGACGAGACGTGTTGAGCTGTGAGCCAATATACTGACCATCCGTGCGCTAATATACTTACTGGCTATCACCATGCAGGGTACCCTGACGAAAGGCAGGTGTTTTCAACCAATATCCTGGATTTGTACCACGTGTTGTGTTAAACTTACCAGGCAAACACGGCGGTCTTCACGTTGGGTAACGCAAAGCACCCGGCCAGGGGGATGCCAGGTGGCATGCCAAATACAGTGCCGGTTGTCTGGACACCCAATTTTATGCAGGCGTAAAGCTCGAACTGAAAATAGATGTTCAAGAAGAGTAACACCAAAGCATACATGACTGACCGAGAATTCACCTGTAACGGGATGACTCAGTTCTTTGGCAGTTGTAGAATGGAGGTGCACATACAGATAAAAAGTAAAATGAAGAAGATTAACACTGTAAACATGACGCATTTGGAACTCGCATAAGCAACATCATGGAGGCACAGCACCACCCTTACCTTTATGGTTCCTATACATCGCATACAAACGCATAATGAGAATCACGTTCACGATGCTGGTAAAAAAAATATCTCCGCCCCTACGCTATAATGAGCTTCTGTGGTAAATGCAACGATGAACCTACATTACGGTGTACCACAACCAGCCTCGGCAGCTGACATGACGAGATCAGCGGGCAAGTTGATGCTGTGTGCGGAGGCAAACATACAACTGTAAACTAAATGTTAGTGCGCCGTTTAGCGTAATACCAGAAATTGATCCCACGTACATCCAAGGAGAGGCCAACCGTCGTGTTCACTGCGAAAGAAGTCAGATATAGCCAGTGAAGCGAAGATATATATTGTATACCCCAAAAGTTGGCGCTATTAGGCGCAGAAGCCGCAAAAGATTAGTTGGAATGATCGCAGCCATTTTCATGCATCTACCCACCTGAGGTAGCACAAGCCATAGTATCTGCCAAAAATGAAGAGGACCTTGGAAATAGACCACCTGGCTCTGACATAACAAGCCACATGAAAATACCTGTACTCGAGGAAGAGGAAGGACGTACTTCCAAATATGTTCAAACTCCAGTACAGAGCATCAGCCGTTGTAAAATCTGGGATAAATAACCTCAAACTGACCTCCCTGTCGAAGTTTATCAAGACGTCGTAGACCAAAAAGCAAATTGCAGAAACTGCGCGACATTGAGTGAAGCTTCAGCACTTGCTTTGATCAAAGAAATCGACGGGGGCACCCACTGTGAACATAGGTATTGGCGAGATTCTGCCCAATATCCACCACCAATTCTGCTATTTCCTGTTCGATCCCGGACACTGTGGGAGTCGACATACTGTCGGAGGTGCTTGAGGTTTGCTGGTCGATGAATCCGCAACCAAAGCATCACAAGGTAGTTAAGACTATTTCGTTTCCCGACTTTCACCCAGTGGAGCCATGTCCGACGAGCTTGATTTTACCAAAACGCGTTTCAAGTTGACGCATCTCTTCGAGTCCCACCCACCAGATAGTTACAGGGTCGGATGAAATCAAATTCGGCGGAGCACCTCGCTAGGCCAAAGCTCTGCGATCACATGTTGCACCTGTAACACCACTATTTAGTTATCGTGTAAGGAAGATGAAGACGAAGATACCGATAGTCATTAGCGATGGATCTAGGTACACACGGACCACAAGGTGCTAGCAGAGGTACGCGCAGGCAGAAGCCGGGCGGGGTTAGAACAGCAGCCAAGCATGGGTGCTAACTATCCCTCGTCAGATGATCAGCCCGGGTTTCAAACAAAGGCCAAGTATAAAATCCAGAATATAGGTCCCGTAAGTTGCTGACAATTACTAGCTGATCATCAATCAGCGCGCCACTAGTAGCACTGCGCATGAGTCAATGTCACCACCTCAGCCAACATATTAGATCACCCATCTGTCTCCCACCGTACTTCCGGGCTATGCGTCATTCCCCCGAGCTATCATTCATTAAGCTTCAGCTCTTCGCTTTGATTCGGATGAATTCCGCGGCTGCATTGTGGATTATGAATAAATAGTCAATGGTCGAGGAACATGTCTGATATCACAACATGGGCTCGT
>JBBPUO010000119.1:19404-42487 GCA_038094755.1 Caloboletus firmus | reverse complement strand
AATATGCACAGCTTGCAAAGGTTTCTAGACCGAACGCAAATTGAATTTCTACCATGATCGGGTCCTCCGCCAAATCAGGGTGAACTGCAATCTCGTTATGTCAGCCCCGTCCATTCAGAGATTTGTAAACTCAACTCTCCAGCTTGGATTTATAGCTGAGCGCCGTCCTTGGAGGCCCTCAGCAAACTCGTCTCCTCTATCCCTACCACCTCCAAACCTTTCCTGCCTTCCATGTCCTCCTTTGTTGCGTACGACTCAGTTTCTCTCAACCGAGCTAGCAAAAAGCGGTCGTCTCCTTTCACTTGCCCCCGGCACCCCGATGCCACTCCTATACCCCCCACACTCGTTAATTCTCCTCACCTCTCCTCGCCCCACAGTGTCTTTCGCCGAAACTGTCCCCTCCCCAGATGGCCTTCCCAGGAGGAGGACGAGTGGCTCCGGGACATGGTTCCTCTAGACAGATCTTCAGCGTCTGACGCCGACACAAGATCAGAGGGATCGAACGACACGACACCTTCGCCAACCTCCTCAGACAGCTCGTTCAGCCGCTTGCTTCTCCCTCCGTCCCCAATGTTGCGACCACGCGCTAGCAGCCCTGATGCGCCCACCACATCCGCCAAACATGCGCCGTGTGGCTCAGGCTTTGGTCAATCACCCCACAGTTAAACCACGCTTTCGCCTATCGCTTTTTACGTCGCAAATAGTCCGAAGAAACGTTTTGGGGCACGAGGGACGCTAATATTATAAGGGTGTCTCGTCTCCTTCATTTTTCTATTCATTTTGGGTTTTACGTGGGGCATAGGAACACTTGGGGCTTTTTGTTTTGTTTTACTCTTTTGGGTTTTTGGTCGTTCAACGTTAACATTCACTTTGGGTATATTTTGGGGTTTGATTCGTGTCACGAGCATTTACTATTCGTCGATCACATCAACATATTGTATTCGCTAACATTATCGGGACCTGGTAGGACTTCTCACACCTCGTAGACACGACCTCTTGTCATGCAGCTGTATTACATTACACAACACACGAGGGGACTCGGGGCAATAGCAGAGTATATTCACTACGTTACTTCTTCTTCCCAGCACTAACACTCAGCACCACAACATCTTCGTCCTCCAAGTTGTAACTCGCGATCGTGCTGGAATTTGTCAGCATTTTACCCATGTAAGATATTCGCATTTTCGAAGCAGGTAGTGTGCTCCCCGTGGCCTGAATAAATCGCTCTCGAAGCGTTGAAACAAGGAGCGTTAGTGGTAGATCAGAAATGGTCACCATCTTCCCGTCGAGCTTCCACTCCGGTTTCGAAGGTTCATCAGGAAGCTGAATGCTGAGAGAGATCGTGTAAGGGTGCATGCTAATCCAATCTGCCTCCGGATATAAGGCACCACCTGGAAGCTTCGCAATTTTTTGCCTCTTAATTTGGGGTTGTTCCTCGAGGCCGTCCATTTCATCGGCGCTCCGTACCATGCCAACCTGTGGGCCAGTCATACCAGTCATGCGAGCAGGGTGCATACCAGGAGGAGGTGGCTGAAACCCGAAAGGTTGTACAGCATCTGGACCCTGATAGTGAAGTGGTGGCAACATGACCGGCGGTGGTTGGTTGGAATATACGGAAGCTGGCTGGGGTCCTGATGACACTGTTGCAGCCGAGTACGCCGGATGGGACACAGATCCTGGAGCCTGGATAGGTGGGGCTGGTAACGATGCAGGGGCAGGTGGAAGCGTTGTCATTGGCGGAGGTGGAGCAGCAGCAGGCCCAATACCAGGCCCGATCGCATTGATATCCTGCGGTCCAAGACCCTTGGCACGGTGAATAGCAGCGATTTGCTCGTCGAAGTTGACATTAAGGGAATACTTGTCCATTGTGCTGACTTTGGTTGCGGTATGCCCATCCCAGACAACCTTTTCTCTCTCTTTCCGACGTTCTCGTTCTTCCTCTTCCTCCTTCTTTCGACGTTCTTCGTCCGCCTCAGCACCAAAGATATCGACACGTGTACGGGCAAGGTCCTTGAGTGACGAGACAACATCTGCACCCCGTAAAAGTTCTGAGGCCTGAACTTTGCGGGCCTCCAAGGCATCTCGTTGTGACTTCCACTTGGGGTCCAGCAGTTCAATGCGCATGTGCTCGTCGAGCTCGTCCACGGGGATCTGTTGACCACAGATAGCGCAAGTAGTGAGGGCAGATGTTTTCTTGGCACCGACTAATATAATTCACTAGAAAACTCGCGCCGCCGGTAACAAAAGGAAGAACACTTACGCTTGGGCACATAATCAGACTTGATCTTCATTGGACCAGCAGCGTTAGTACTAGCTTGGATGACCCTTGCACGCTCCAACTCTTGCATCCTTTCTTCTTCTTCACGTTGCTGCCGCTGTTGCACCTCGTCGTCCTCATCTTCGCTTTGTTCCATCGCGGCATCTTCGCCCTCTGCTGTGGATATGCCTGCACCACCAACAGCGGCAGCAGCTTCTGCCTCTGCGGCAGCCTGTCTCGCACGGTGAGCTTCGATGTCGTCGGCGGTAGTCTCCATGATCATTGCAGCCATACGTTTCTGCGCCAAAGTCATGTTTTCCACCTCCTGCACGTTCATCGGTGGCGGTAGCTCCGAGTTTGCATCAGCGACGGTAAATTCAATGGTTTGGACGATAGCATAATCATGCCAATCGATCTCAGCAAACGCCACTATGCGTGAAGAAAGTTAGTGACTCGAACTGACAGAATTGGATTAATCAAAACGTACGTTTCTCTGCCTCCTGATCGTCTTGGCGCTTCTTATCCATTTCTCTCTTCACTCGTTCCCATCGTGCGTATTTCTTTGACTGTTCAAGAGCTTTCCACTGTGACCCGTTCTGCGCGCGCTCGTAAATATGCGACAAAGACTCCTTGCCCGGGTACAGGACTTTAAGATATTGTTCGACAAGGCGATTGAAGTAGCCAAAGAGCGAATGATTGGGTCGCAAAAAGTCAAATTGATAATTGCGCCCTTCTCTTTGGGAGAGGGCGGCAAGAAAAGTGCGCCCACGGCGAGCAGTGAAAAGGGCAGTCAGTTTCATGATGTCTCTGCGGGCAAAATGAGGTATAATCGAGCGGGAATCGATGACATATCGCTTACAGATCAATGGGACTGATACTTGGCATATCCATAACGAATTGGGGCTGAGGTGGTTCGACTCCAAGATCTTCCTGAACCACGGGGATTTTTTCACCCTCTCCCACCTTCCCCTTGTCCGGGGATACTTCCTCCACTTCCTCTCCGGCAAATATTCGGTCGATACGATGCCTATAGTAAGCATGATAAGGGTCCGCAGGGTTGAGGAACGAGAACTTGGGATCCTGACGCTGATTCTCGCGGATCTTGTCCTCGAACTGCGGGGGATTGGCTGAGCGCGCAACGAAGAGGGCGGTTCTGTCAATGACGGCTGAAGAGATGGGTCAGTACCAAGGTTTAGTTCAAGACGAGAAGATTGCGCACATTTAATTTCTGGGGGAGGGAGAATGAGACCGGTGGTAAATCTGAGGGAGGGTTCCTTGACAATGTCAGTGTCGCCATCGAAGACGTGTCCATTCAATGTGGGCATGGTCTGTGTCTCGACTGCCATTGTGTCGGACTGTCGCAGTCGTCGTACGAGTTGTTGTCGAAGATGCTACTTGACAAGGACTACAGCGCGCGTGAGCTACTGTCGGAAGTTGAAAAAGGGGACCGGCATGTTTCGGCACCTTCTTCCCGCTCACTCGTCCTGGTGAAGATGTTTGGCGCGTTCCGTCCGACGTCTGTCGCATTCGGCGGTCTCTTATGGTCAGTCTTGCATCTTTGAGGTCGTCAAAGAGACTGAACAGGGACAGGAAAACACCATGGAAGTTATCCGTGACGCGCAAGGCAAATGCGCGCGCCCGCCTCAAGAAGGTGGACGCAGTCATCGAGGCCGTGCGTACAAGTGGGGTTCAGTGCAAGGCCTTGGTGAGTATAGGACCACATCGACCCGGTTCAGTGGCTCTGATACTCTTAATACGACCCAGGACCGCGCCATGCTCTTGCCCAAAGAACATGAAATGGCCCCCAAAGATAAATACACTGTCTTCAGCTCAACTTCACGCGGGTATCGCAAGGGTATTCACAAGGTACCAAAATGGACAAGGGTATGTTCCCCTTTCACACCGATGAAACGCTCTTCTCACAGTCGCCTTGAAAGCTGACGCTAAGGGTCAACCCGAAAGGCTTTTAGTTTTGGGTGCACGAGTTACTGCGCTACTTTTATCTACAACGCGTGGATTAGCTGACCACGCCCAACGTTGGAGTGGTCAGCAGTGGACAATCACTAGAATAGCACCACGTGTATTTTCCCCTGCTTAATTCCCTCGCGTACCTTGGGCGCCCCAAGGACTGTTTTGAAGATTTCATCCCGGGTTTCCGGTATATCAAGCAGGTTACGATTCTTCGCATCCCGGAAGGATATGTCAAGAATGACGTGCGTGAGCTGGGACACGGATAGTGCGTCTGGGAATAATTAATTCGAGCCGAGCTTCGCGGTCTTTGCACCCACCTGTTTCGCAAAGAAGTTTCCCAACTCTGCCTGGTGTACCAGCAGCGGAGCCAATCTTTGATCGTGTGAGGTATGCAACATGCTCTTCCAGCTTAAAGTGTTTTGCGAAAAGCTTAGCCACATCTCCACCCTTATTACCACGCAGTCTCCTATCCTTTAGAGTTCTGGTCACGCTGGCTACCCGGAGGGCGGCTCCGGCAATGTATAGCAAAGTTGGTGCACCTGGTGACTTGGACCTTTGCGAGAGCCGCTTGTGCAACACGGGAAGAACTGATGGAAAACGGTGGTTTTGTGGCCAAGGGGGAAAGACAAAAGAAACATACCATTGATAATAAAATCAACCAGGCGGTCTAACGACCTCGATTCCATCCATTGCCTCGTGTCCGTGATTGCTGCCTCTATCTGAAGTTCAATCAAGATCACAAGAAGCCGGACGAGTTGGATGCGCTAACCAGGGATACACTTATCGTTGAGCTCGAGTCCGGTCAACTCGGGAAATGCTTTGGCTTGCATGGCAGCCATGTAATCTGCAAGCTTGTGGGCCGGTTGCGCGGCTATTGAGGGAGGCTCGAGGGCCTCTACTGTTTCGGCGAGTTTCCGTCTCTGTGTGATCCATTCTGTCACGACATGGTCGATCTCGGAACGGTGCAAGTGACCTTTGCCTGCCTCTCCTTGTCCTTTTCTTTGCGTTTTCGTTTTACCAAGGTTGCCTTACCCTTGGGTTCATCCTGCTCTGCCTCTTCGTCTGCACTGAGGAGGCCATCGATGCCATCGTCCACTCCGTGACGCGGGCTGAAGGCAGCATCTTCCTCGCCGGACGAGGCAACGAGTTCATCCGGGACGAAATCGTCCTCTAGGTCGTCGCCATGCTGGACATTCATCAAGAAAGTAGTGGGAAGGAATGGATGGGTACGTTTACCAAGTGTTACCGTACGTACGGGCCGAGGAACAAAAAAAACGAATGGGGTAATAGAACGGTGCGATGATGGTCTGACCTGACAGCCTCTGACAAGCAAACATGAGCACAACACGCACTCCTGGCCACTCTGGGCAACGAGCCCATGTCCCTCGTCGTCAGCTCCTTTCGCTCCCTTGTTTCATGCATGCTCTTTCTTCTGACCCTTGCCCACATCATCCCCATATTCTCCGTCCTATTCCTTTCTGCTCTTTCCCTTCCAATACTGATCTCTATCGTCGAAGACACCGACCCAAAAGAATCGTTCGAAACCTTGCCCTTCGGAAATTCCTTCCAGCTCACCCCAGGGAGCTGCTTCTATGCCCTCGATATTCTACCAACCACCTATGAAAGTTCTCGACGAGCTAAGCTACCCAGCACCCTCCCGCGTCCCAAAGGAACCATTTCCAGCGAACTCACACACGGAGACCGTTGGTGTGAAGCAGCCGTACGATGCCTTCCTCGTCCTCGATGTCGAGGCAACATGCCTCCAAGGAACAGGCTTCGAATGGCCAAATGAAATCATCGTACGCTAAACTTCTACTTGCTCACACCGTCGGTTCCTGATCATATAGCAAATGAAAGGAATGGCCGGTGTGTCTCTTACGCTGGAAAGACAAGTCTCTAAAGGGCAGAGCCAGTCGGTTGGAGACCGTCGGTGAATTTCGCAGCTTTGTCAAGCCCACGTGGAGACCTCAGCTGTCGCAATTCTGTACCGACCTCACTGGAATCACTCAAGTCCGTATTCTTCTTTCCTCTCTCGGTCTCTTCAATAGTTTCGTGTACAGGCGCAAGTCAATTATGCCCCAACGTTTCCCAAGGTCCTCAAGATGTTTGCGAGGTTCTTAGCCCAGCACGGGCTAATCGATCCCAAGAATGGCAGGCCATTGCAACGATTCTGTTGGTGCAGTGATGGGCCATTCGACGTGAGGGATTTTGTAGTAAAGCAATGCTTTATATCAAACGTCGGTATCCTGAAACCGATCGCTAAATTCAACCCCATTTCAACTGCAACAATGTCATTGCTTGTTTGCACAGGTACCAATGCCGTCGTGGTTGAGGGGCGATATTCTCGATGTACGAAAGACCGTCTCCGTTTGGGCTGCAATGAATGGCGCAACCGATGGCCAGCATACTAACACAAAGGTATGTCCGGGACGCTACGTTTCATGATACTTTTGCCATTTAGTTCACATTGGCAGTTTCCGCCTACTCGCCGCTTTCGGTCGTTGAACATTACGGAGCAGCTACACGCGCTCACACTAGGTCCATTTCAAGGGAGAGCACACTGTGGGATTGATGTCAGTACTTGGAGCACGGTCGGCAAACTTTGTCGCCGGACCATCGTATTAACAATTGTTTCATTTTCACATATATTAGGACACTCGGAATATTACGCGCATCATCATCGAGCTCGCCAGGCGCGGGATTCGCTTGGAGCCCAATACCCCGATAAATCCCAACAGACGGTGGCAATGGATGGGAAGGCCTGGAGAAGTCTTGGAACACCGTCTCTTCTAAATTCATCTTGACGGTCCCGTGATGCAGAAGATCATTATGATGAATATTCATCATGTACCTTTGTCACCTTATTTTTGTCGCTCGCGTTCTCATCGAGCACCTGTTGTTCTCAGTAATGTCATTCGTCTATAATTTAGGATACAGAGCCATCTGAGTGGCAACGAACAAGCAGGGATTTTGATGGTAGGTATACACGCAGGTAGGCATAGATAACATTCGGGGAAATTCGCCCACGGACTCTAGTGCGGTTAATGTTCGAGCTGTACTAACACAATTTGTACAAAATATATGACTCTTGAGTTTCCGTTTCCTAATACAAATGGCGACTTCGGCGCAGTGGATATTATTGCGCCCAAGAAAGATCATCCCGACGATATCATGGGCTGGGCTTGGAGGGCTCAGATGCATGCCGAAGTGTAGCAACAGGTAAACTCAAAGCCATAAAAATGCTCCGTGTGAGAAGCAGATGATTGATCACTAAGGATGCGTAAATATAGTCTACAGATTACAACCGAATGATTGACTGGACTTACGAAATCCCAGAGAGTACCAAAGGCAGGAATTCCAAGCGTCTTGCAACCGTGTTGTATCTCAAAGTTTCCGACGTAGTTTGAAGTGATAAATACGACTGGCGTTAACGTCAAGTGAATTCTCGGTTTTGGAAGAGAGTTGAGAGGTGTGTATACCTTCAGCTTGCCAGTAGTCATAAACTTCTTTCAATATCTTCATCGTATCTGGACGACCACCGCGTTCCTTGCTGTCCCACAGTAGGAGACGCTCAGGCTCGATGTGACGATGGATGAGACCACTGATGGTAGGGCCGAACGTCTTCTCCTGGTCGGAGCCTGGCAGATGGTGTCAATCTCAAACAACGGGACATTCCGGAGGTGACATACCAATCCAAATGAGATACCTGCAAAACGGAACACATGTCAGCCAGCACGATCCACCGCAACAAATAGTTCTCACCAGTAGGGCGATTGGATACATGTTGCAAGGGCGGCCCCAAGACCTGTCCCTGTGCAGATACGGATGCCACGCTTATACAACGTCGAAGTGTTGGAGACACCGGCAACCTGGACAGACCGTAAGAATCTAGGCTTGTACAAGAACCATGTCAACCTACCTTGAGCTGACGTGTCCAGATCTTCCTCGGAGGATCGTTGACAAGACTTTTGGTGAAATCACCTGGGAAAATATTAAGGGTTCGCACGACTCGTAACCCTCAGGAAGCTTGCCTTGCACACCACAAATCAAATAATGGTATTTGGCGTGCGTTCCCTCACTGTGACGCACTCAGAAAGCAGAAATGGCATTTCAAAGTGAGATTACGCACGAGATGACACCAAAAGCATGGTATTCCATGACCATGGAGCGGCTGATACGGGCGAGCAAACCCTGCTGCATGCCACGCTCGAAGCGAAGGACAGCGACTTTCGGAGATGGCTGGCAGAGACAGTCAACCCGGGATATATTTTTCGAGGTTAGTGTTTCACTCACAAGTTCTATGTCAACTCGAACTTTTCGGGTACAAATCCAAGGAAGAACAATGCTGTCGAGATGTTGTCAGGGCGGGTAAACGCACTATTGACGAGGATGATACGGACAAGAGGGTCATGCCCATGGAATACCAGAACGCCTGCTGGCGGACGACGTAGACACCGGTACGATCCCATTTCCCATCCGCGGCATCGTAGGCATTGGTTAGGATTGTGTATACCCAAGTCATCCCGAGGGACGTCCAACCGAAGAATCGGTGATTCCTCTCGAAGACGCTACGTGATCGATTGTCAGCCATCGTCAAGGAAGGTCTCCAAGGTCACATACTTGTGATGGCTATTACGGACCCAAGGCAAGCCGGCGATCAGGGTGGTAAGTAACACGATTACCAGAATGACGCCGAAGGCTAGGATCGAGTCGTTGTACGTATACTTGACTTTGTATTGGATGACGAGCATGTAAATGAGCCACCCAATACCAGAGAATGCGCAGGAACTGTGAATACCGCCAAGATGCTGGTGACAACACATGAATGTACACTCTCAACCCCTCGATGATTGCACATACCTGGAGGGTAGAGGTACAACCAAGACGCCAGTAAAGAGGAGTCCACTTGGCGAAGCAGGTGTTTACAAAGAGGTACAATAGCCGACCGAAAATCTCGTTGCGCATGAGCACGGAGAAGTTCAGATTGCCCACGACTAGAGCACCCGGATATCGACGAGCGTATGGCCAAAGCCCAGCTGCAGCGCAGGCGATGGCGATGAAGTTGAGGGTGAAGATAACGGTGAAGAATCGTCTTCATAGCAATATGAGTGAGCGTGTGGAAGGTGTATAGGGTAGGACTGACCGGTATGAATCATACCAGATGATGAAGTGGACGTATTTGGTTATCTTCATCTTCTTGGATTTCGGGGGTTGGGGAGGGGGTTTCGCGACATTCGAAGGCGACACGGGCGCATCCTTCTTGAGAGATTGCACGGGGAACACGTCGAGGTCGACGGGTTTCTTCTCACTCTTGGCGAGGTCGGGATTAGCAGCGACCTGAGGGGAGCGGACCTCCAGTGTACCCTTCTCTGCATCGTTATAGGCAGGTCGCGACATGATAACTCGGCGAGGGACGCAGTGAGAGTGAGAAGACTACCCGCTCCGTCGAGAAGATGGGCGATGAGGTAGTGGCCTCTACCACCCTACGCGGCTTTTTATTCATTCCCGAGTGTTTATCGAGATTATACAGGGAAGGAAGCCAGATCTCGGAAACAATCCGGTGGTACGGTAACGGAGTAACAAAGTCACAGGTGTTCACACCAGTGCTTCGGATTCCGAATGACCATCCGGCATTCGAGGGGGGAAACTGCGCAAGCACATCCCGGTTAATGGCACAGCACCCGTCGAGTCGTCGGGGGCCGGTCTCCACCATACCTTTTTCGACCATGTTCTCTGCCGTTGCCCAGTGATCGGACTGGCAGATTGCGTACCATCCGGGATGGGAAGACACGTAGTTTGATCTTCAGTTGATACACAAGCTTTATCTGCACAGGAACGCGGTAGGTCATTGTGCGTACTAGGTCCGACAGCGTTCTAGATAATCGGATAGCCTGAAGAGGAGCATGTGAGAGTGGGACTCGAAATAACTCTACAGCACCTGATGAGGGGCAAACGGAAATTGACATTACATATGCATATATTCTGATAGGTATGCACCAGCGTGGTCTGTGCCACCACGACAGGATTCCCAGGAGCCTGAAAGTAAAAACAACATTAATAGGTAATTTGAGGTGGGAAACGTTGGCGAGACTGCTTGGGAACTGCGACCGGGAAGAGTCTGAGAAATAACTTTTAGAGCTGTCGGGAACCTACTAATGAAATGGGCAGTGTTTCACAAACACGTATTATTGACATCCACAGAACGTGCGATCTTGGCGGCGCGCCACGATAGCACCTGAGTGCGGTATGACCGTAGCGGCGTGCGGTGGTTGTCGACGGAGCAGTGATGGGTCCGTGATGAGTTGTGCAAGTGCAAGCGGTCTTGTGTTCATAACAGGATGTAGAGATGCATGAAGGGGATTCATATCTGATATGTACTCTGTCCGATAGCGTTTCCGCGTGGTATAGCCCTTACTGCGAACGTCCCGTCACGTCACAGACGACGGAAGGCATCGCGAGTCCGGGCCCCTTCAATGGCTGACTAAACCACGCGGCGAAAGCGCCGTGAATGTGAATTGTGGCGCATTACCTAATCGAACAGATCCCACAGGTCTGAGTAATTACCCACTCATCTCTGTGAAGTTGTTCAAGTCCGCATCTATGCGGATTGCGGATGGCAGCACGGCCGCAGTGCCACCCCGGTAGGGAGACACAGCATACTCATGCATCATTAATCTCAGGAACTCGATCAGCAACGGTCATGCGCGAAGTCCGGGCGTAGTGTCAGGCACACTGTTCGTACCTGTCAGCATAGCACGAAAGCAGTACCATCCTAAGTATTCTATGGACATACTAGCTCGTGGGCAGTACGAATGGACGGAAGCGTTCACCCCAAACGTAATGAGTCTGGCGTGGACGACAAGGAGAGCCTAACTGAATTAGGTGTCGAGAAAATATAACGTTTGTGATGACCCCCCCGATCATTCCTGCAGAACTCCTTCCAACTTGGAAGTTGGTGTGAAAACCTCCATGATCAGACTTAACATTGTACAGAGATCACCCATTTATAGCCACCTGAGGGTGGCAAGTGACAACACTACAGTACCAAAGGCATCACCTTCCTTCCTCTACAAAGTCCCTGAGATGTCTGAGCTGCGCAGAAACCTCTTCCTTGAACAAGCCGATCTCGTTGCTATTCTTCGCAATCGCACGAATAGTCTCATCTTTCAGACGTGCAACCTTGGCAAGCTGCTCTCGGTAACTGCGGACTTGGGCATGAACAACTGAGAAATTGATGTTGGTAGAAAAGGCTCACTCAAACTGCAGGGCCTGGAGGCGCGACTTTATCCCCATCCCACTCGATAGTGCTGCCGTGCGTGCATGCGCGACTTCCCTCTCTAGTCGCGCAGCTTCGGCATTGCTTACCATAGATTCTTGCTGGGCCGCCTGCCGCAAGGTTGGCTCTGCACGGCAAAAATGATGTAGTAAGTCACTTACATCTCGGAGATCGTCTGCTTGTTCGTTCAATCCCACTACCTTCTTTTCGATCTCTCGGACTTCCTCGTCCACATTTTCACACTCCAGTGTCAATTGTTCAAGTTCGTTGTCCACCCTGATCCGCTCACTCTCCACGTTAGCCCGCTCGGTCCTTTTGGTCTCTGCCACCGTACTGAGAGTTGGTTTGATCACTTTTCGAATGTCAGAGCCTGTCAGAACCTGCTGGAGATTAGATGTCGCAGTATTGAGTTGTAGAGTAAGGTCGATATCTTGGAAAGGCGGAGGAATCGGCGGAAATAACCCGAGCGAGGAAAGGAGGTTAGTATACAGATCCAGGGCCTCTTCCGCGGCCGCTCCCCGGTTTGTCATCACCACTTCCAACGACATGACAGCTTTCTGGGCTTCGGCGATTCTATGCTTGAGATCCTCGAGATTCCGGGCCAGTGCTTCATGATCGGTATTCATGCGGACAACTTCTTCGGGTGTCAAGTTCTGTACTTTTACTACCTCCGCTAGTTTCACATGTTCACTCTTGAGCTGCTCCAAATTTGAAGCTGAAATTTTCAGGAAAGAGCTAACCAGGCTAATGTAGGGCTTACTTCGAATAGTAAGTTCAGCTTTCTCGTGCGCAATGGTATCAATCAAATGCTTCTTCCGCGATTCAAAACGTTGGAGAACATCATGGAACTTCGCTCTGTCACTGACAAGAAACCCGTGGGTTTTTTGCAGTTTCTCGAGGGGAGCCTGAGCAAGACTGAGATTCAGATCCGCAGTAAATTCATTATACCCACGGCAGAAGATTGAACTCGTTCAAACTCTGCTTTAATTCTGGACAGTCGCTCCCTTTGCTCTTCCAGATCATTTAACACTCTTTCATTCTTCTTTGCTTGAAGGAAGATAAGGTTTGATTGACAGAAAGGATTGGCGAACCCACCATAGCGTGCCTCCAGAGCTTTGTCTTGCTCCTCGAAGATATCTGCACCGTGAAAAAATGTGATGTATGCCTCCGTAAAATAGTCGAAAGCCAGGGCTTGATGATGTATTGGATCATGGAATTCTTCTGGTACCCTATCCACTACTTGCAGGGTTGGTTCATCAGTTTCCAGGTAATGCACTCGAGCCTGAAAGATGATTATGGGCGCGCGTTCTCACGATGGAGCACGACTGACCTTTCCCATTTCTACCAACCAATGCAGCACGGCGAGCAATGCTGGCCATGAATGCATACTTCCAGGAGCAGCTAACCATTTATTGTCAATTTGAGATGCGAATGGGTATCGGAGGGCTTTCAGAGCCGGCTGAAACTCGTCCTCGAAGCGCATCTTGGTATCAAAAGGGTACGATGGGTCAATCACACTAACAAGATGCTGGAACATTGCGCGAAAGTCCTTTCCGGTTATACTTGTCAGAGTTTGCATGGAGATCTCGTATTCAGTACCCTGGAGCCAGGAAAATATCTCCTGGCGCATTTTAGCTTGGTATGAGCGCTCGCGAATGGGCCGAGGGTCTTTGAGCACTTGGCTCCCCGAGGGTGCAGGAAGAACGCCACCGCCCCCCCATATTGACCCGCGACGCGTAGAACTTGATGAGTTGTAAGATCTTGGTCAAAGGGATACGGACCTGCAGAGGGATATATCAGCTCACGTGTTGAGGGGGGTCCGGCCATAGTTCGACTTGGTTGTGCTTTGCAGAAGTGGGTTGACATTCTGGGATCTATATACGGATTGTCGGGGGTTAGATCCTGGGCCACCACTAGAGGGAGGTAGATATGGTGCGCGCCCAGGACCAGCGAGGCTCATACGCACAGACGATGGCGGAGGAGCCTTTTTGATGGTAGATGGAACAGGTAGACCGGAGCGAGGATTCCCGTAAGCATCGGCTGCAGGCTGCATCGTAGACCGTCGTAGGGCTTCTGACATGATATTCCATACGATATTGAAGCTTTGAAGGAAGAGATATAAACGCGTTGTTGACGCGAGGGGAAGTCACGTGATGCATGCTAGCCAGACCGGTACCGCACGGAGAATTCCGAGTCATAGGGCTGGTCCCAGGGGTGGTCAAATAGGCCACATTTTGGTGGGACCCTCTCAGCCAGACCCACTGCAAGAATGGTTGAGAGTGCCCTATTCGGCGGTGCCATTGTTGCTGAGCTCCCAGCCAACCTCGTAGACGTATCGTACGTATTTGACGTTCTATGGTGATACCCGGTTCCGTAATTCCCTTCACAGGGGCCTTCGACAGGTTCCAGATAATCAGGAGGTCTTCCTGTATCCTGACTCCAATGTTTCCGTCATCATTGAAGTGCTGGAACGCATACCAGAGCCGGACGACGTGGAAGCAATAAAGTGATATCTTTGTCTTCTTTTCGTATCCAGATTTAGTGACTTTCTCAAAGATTCCACTTTGAAGCATTGGCTCATGACAACGATGCCATCTCGAGCACGATGCAGCTTCCCATTATTATGCACAACAATCGAGGAGATCACACGCCACCCCCCATCATACTGCGTGGATCTCAGCACATCCACAAATTCAACGCAGTCGCCGCTGACGACGTAGACATACTGATCGCTCTCTTTCGTGTTCACTCTAGAGGAAAAAACGCTGACCTAGTGGTATCGGCGAGCATACCCAGGAATTCAGACGGTGGCGTAGGCGATGGGACCGCAGCCGTTATCGCATCAGATTTCAACTTATTAGTTTCCTCCCTCTGTATCTTCGATTACGACCTCTTTTGTTGATCGTGTGCTTCCGAGCCCACTGGCCTGTGCAATCCCAGATCTGTCACTTCGATCTGCCACGGAATTCTCTGCTTTAGCATGTGAACCTTCCTTCATTCGGGCGGACCCAGCCGTGATACATGCATCCCACGGATTGGCATGGACGGGAACGTGGAATGTAATCCCAGGAACGACACAAAAATGAATGTTGGTGCTCATGCCATATTTCTCATGGATGTGTACGGTACAATTCATACATACGTGGCAGTATCTGATTGACACAGCTTGTCATTCCAGCACATCAGCATTAATACTACCAAGTTTTTTATCCTCGGCCCCGGAATCTGTCCGAGGCTGCGATCTTCTGTAACGAACATAACTAAGCAGAGAACGGTGCAGAAACACACCCATCTTGTTCGTTGACAGGCGTGTATGTTGTGGACCTGAATGTGGCGATTTCTCGGAAGGGAGGCCACGGATGTTCTAGTGTACTTGCGTCGAGATGCTAGCGGATAAATGTTTCACGCCGGTTACGATCTCAAGTGTGAGATATTCAATAGTCGGTATACGCAGCTAGTTATACAATTTCAATATAGCTCGAACATTAATAAAAAAAGCACTGGTCCCCAGAAAGCTATATAAATAAATGGACTAGGCGTGACCTACTTCATCCAGCTCTTGCTCAGCTTCAGGTTCTTCCTCGATCCGCTCACGGACGCCAGCCTTGGTGGCCTCCGCAGCAACTTTGGCATCTTTCTTCCGTTTCGCTGATTCTTTCAGTTTCTCCCACCGTTCACGGAACCGAGCAATCATAACTTTCTGTATAACATTCGGATGTTAGATGATGATGATACTTGTCGTAGTTGTGGCCAACCTGTTTGTCATTTTCTACACGAGCAACTCGAAGCTCTTCTTCGAGATCCCTTATCCGGCGCAAGAGTTGTGTCTCGCGGTCACGTCCTGCATTGAGGGCTGCCATGGGAGCAGGAACGGATGGTATATTGATATTAAGGGCGCCGAGATCCATCGCCGGCTGTTGTCCACCCGGTCGCTGTAAGACAAGAGAAGCTCCCATAGCTCTCTGTGCCTACAATACGGAAGTCGCTGTGCATACAACGCAATAAGTGAGTGAGAACAAGGTTCCTACCTGATGCCGCGCCATTACTATACTATCCCGCAATAATTGATCCTGTTCCTTGCGTAATTGGAGTACGCGCTCTGCTTCAGCAAGTCGTCTTTGTGTCTCCTCTATCTCTTGCTTAAGAGAAACATTTTCTTTCTTTAGCACCGATGTCGCCGACTCCAATTCGAAGGGGATCAGGCAGAATGATTCCGACAGGTCGTCCCCTATCATCCAGCAGGACGGAATTAATTGAAATCAAGCTAATTTTATTGGTGGCAAGACATACCTTCGTCTGCAAATACCTCTTTGTCAGTTTCTTCTAGAACAACATTTTGTTCTGTCCAATAGCATGAGCGTAATTACTGAGAATACCAGGAAGCCGACATACTCGATTTTGGCCGGCCATCAAGCCCGAGTTTCCGAGAGAATCTGGAAACAAATGCTTCTTCACGCTCAGTCTCGCTTCCCGAGCTCCCATCTCGTTGTAACCCCCGCTTCCCCGAATAGCTCGGTTCCGTTCCGAGGGGGGCTGTGGTGAAAGCGACAGGCTGAGAAAGATTGTCCAGCATCCCTTCCATGATTTTCCAGAAGTGGTTGAAAGCGTCCCCCGGGTCGGACTTTTTTCGACATGGGCATGAAAGGTTCAACCGGTTATTTAAGAACGATGCGTTTAGAAGGCTATTACGTACCCGTTGACCAAGCACCATAAAGGACTCATCAACATTGTTCTGTGAATCCGTCAGTCGCAGAGAAGTGCTTGAAGGGAGTGGAGGTGATGAAGCTGGGTAAGAAGGATGGCGACCACCGCTTGAGTCTGAGGGGTTGTGTTCGGCACGTGTCTGAGCGAGAGACATCCTCTGTGGAAGGGTCGGATCTTTGTTTTCTTCCCGTAGCTTGGCGATCCTCCGCTCGAGATCTTTCCCTGCTTTTATGTGTTCGTTATAAAGCATACGAAGTGTACGTTTCGTCTGCGATCAGAGGCTCGACATTGAGAGACGTAGGGACATGCGATGACGAAAGGGAAAAAATACATTGTTATCGTTTGATTTCTCTTCGCACTGCAAGAAGGCTTTCGCAGCTTTTGCATGCTCTTCCGCAGCGGGAATCAATAATCCTTCATTCAGGAAATCCTCCGCATTTGCTGCGTGTTGGTGTGCCTGCAACTTGCACTTAAGCGTGCGGACGCTTCTGACTGCGACTACACTCACGACATGTAAGGGTGAATCTGTTGTTGACATTTGGACCCTGGATGCTGTCTACAGCGGTGTGAAGGAGGTTCGTGCAAGGGATATGTGCAACTATTTTCATTGAGTGGGTAGTACTAGTAGGAAACATTGACAAGACTACATAGAGTAACTTGTAGTAGCCATCCTTTTTGGGACAGGTACGCCTCAGCAATAGCGCTGTCATTCCCAAGGGTTACTCATACATATAATGCTGTTCTGCAACTGGCCTACGGACCACTTGAAAGTGATGCCCAGCTTCTACCGTCAAAGTAAATTGGCAGATGCAGCCTTCCGTATTTCCTTCGTATTTTCTTGCTTGTCCCCCTCTTGGTGACGATCGCCCATAAGTAACTTACTATCACAGCGAATTTACCAGCGGGAATAATATCTCCCATCCACGGTGCCACTATTCACACGCAACACCCTTGAGCTTCAAATGGACTTCTTTTGAGTCATCCAACCGAGAAATGACTCGAATACTTGTGCGCCGCGTCGTCGATACGCAGGGGAAAGAGGGAATCCTTGACAATGTGTAAATCTATATGGAGAATTCCAAGGTCTCAGATATTTATTTTATTATTCAGCCGAGGTGCCGAATGTGCCGAGTGGGCGGCCTGTGAGCGGTGTCTGAAAATGGGAGGGAGGCTCGGCGGTCGGCTCAGGTTGTCGTCGCCGTCGTCGTCCCTGTCAACGACTCAACACCCAGCAGCGCCAGCGAGGAACGTCTGAATTTAATTGAGTAATCGAGGCTACCCATTCGACTTCGCGGTGCTTCCCTCCTCACCCCGATGTCGACCCCTGCACACCTGTCAGTATCTCCCATCTTCTCTTCCACCGCAGTGCTCACGTTTTAATAGCAGGAAGAAAATCAGGATAACTGGTACGTCTTGTTGATTATTGTAGCATCGCCGACCCGTGTAAAAACTGACGTCGCAATAGTCGTTGCCGCAGACGGATTATCGAAGCGAGATGTTTTTCGTCTCCCCGACCCCTTTGCGGTCATCACCGTTGATGCAGAGCAGACACATACCACTAGCGTCATAAAGAAGACTTTGAATCCATACTGGAACGAGAGCTTTGACATGTGAGTGGGGGCTTCCCTTTGCGATCGGGTCCTCTCGAATTCATCTCTCATCTCCACAGCACCGTCAAGGATTCTTCCGTCGTCGCTGTCCAGATATTTGACCAGCGCAAGTTCAAGAGACGTGACCAGGGTTTTCTTGGAGTTGTCAATGTCAGAGTTAGCGATGTTCTCGACCTTGAACTCGGTGGACATGGTAAGCGCCCTCTAGCGGTGCATCATTCTGTGTGCCCGATGAACTCATTTCTCCAGAAATGTTAACGCTGGATCTGAAAAAGTCCAACGATAACCTTGTAGTGCACGGCAAGCTCATCATATACTTGTCGACTAACGTCAATCAACCCATCTCCAACCCTGGACCCTCTCAGGTACAGGGCGTCACTACAGCACTAGCTGACATGGGCATGAACGAGTCCACCATCTCTCTTTCGCCTAACGGAGTCGGTCCGTCTGGCAGCGCTCTTTCCCGATCCTCCAGTGCACACGCAGCTGAGGCGGCGACCCCGTTAATGCCGGCGGCGACTCCCCATGTATCATCTTCTTCATCTGGTCTCACTGATCAGGATCAGTCGTCTTCCCAATCCAATCGTCCTGTTAGCTCGGGTGGTGCAGGGGCACTTGCGGCTGCTCAGCAGGCTAATGCTGCAGTCGCTGCAACAGCCTCTGGGGCAACCAATCAACAAAGAAACTTCAACCCCAACGTCGACCAGTTCGGACCACTGCCTCCTGGGTGGGAACGCCGTATCGACCCTCTTGGCCGAACTTACTACGTAGATCACAACACGCGAACCACGACATGGAACCGGCCATCCCCAGATCAATCGGTGAATACCAATAATCAGGACACCGAGACGAATGCAGCCAGAGACCAGCATTCTCGTCGTATTCTGGCAGATGACATGGTTGATGTCAGCCGTGCTAATACGCAACCAAACGTCCATCGTGCTGGCTCAACTACACCTCAACCCACTTCGAACAACACGTCAGCAGCCGCCCTCGCTGCAAGCAATAACATTACTACTGCGGGCACCGGTAGTCTTCCTGCTGGATGGGAAGAAAGATACACCCCCGAAGGGCGCCCATACTATGTTGACCACAACACTCGCACAACTACTTGGGTCGACCCCCGTCGCCAGACAATTATCCGTGTCATGGGGCCCAACGGCCAAAATACAGCCCTCCAGCCACAGGCTATTTCTCAGCTTGGACCTTTACCTTCCGGATGGGAGATGCGCCTCACCTCAACTGCACGTGTATACTTTGTCGATCACAACACCAAGACCACGACATGGGACGATCCCCGTCTTCCATCTTCGCTGGACGCTAATGTGCCACAATACAAACGCGATTTCCGGAGGAAGCTCATCTACTTCCGCAGCCAGCCCGCTATGCGTGCGCAACCTGGTAATTGCCAGATCAAAGTCAGGCGAAACCACATTTTCGAGGACAGTTACGCAGAGATCATGAGGCAGACGCCTAATGATCTGAAGAAGCGTTTGATGATTAAGTTCGATGGTGAGGATGGTTTGGACTACGGTGGCCTTTCTAGGTGCGTTGATGAGCATGGATAATTGTTCGCAATCTGACCTTTTACCAGAGAGTTCTTCTTCCTTCTCTCGCACGAGATGTTCAACCCATTCTATTGTCTGTTTGAATACTCGGCGCACGACAACTACACTCTCCAGATCAACCCTGCGTCAGGTGTAAACCCTGAACATTTAAATTACTTCAAGTTCATCGGGCGTTGTCTTGGACTTGGTATCTTCCACCGACGCTTCCTCGACGCATACTTCATCGTCAGCTTCTACAAGATGATTCTGAGGAAGAAGGTCACACTATCTGACCTGGAATCTGTTGATGCAGAACTTTACCGCGGTCTCACATGGATGCTGTAAGCTTCCTGCCTACCTTATCTTTTTGGATGCTCATTACAGACCCAGCGAAAATGACATTACGGATGTTATCGATGAGACTTTCACCACATCCGAAGAGCGATTTGGAGAACTCGTAACCATTGAGCTGAAGCCAGGAGGTGCAGACATTCCCGTGACCGAGGAGAACAAGAAGGATTATGCCGATGCCGTGGTCGAGTATCGTATCTCGAAGCGCATCAAAGATCAATTTGAAGCTTTTATGTCAGGGTTCAGCGAGTTAATCCCACAAGAACTAATCACGGTTTTTGATGAACGAGAGCTTGAGTTGCTTATTGGTGGGATGTCCGAGATTGATGTGTAAGTTTATTTGCGTTGCGGCGCTGCTACGTAACTTGACTTTTTACAGTGACGATTGGACCAAACATACTGATTACCGAGGCTACGAGGTGAACGACGAGGTAATTCAATGGTTCTGGAAGTGTATTCGTAGTTGGCCACCAGAACGCAAGTCCCGACTGCTACAGTTTGCAACGGGTACATCACGTATTCCTGTCAACGGCTTCAAAGATCTACAAGGCTCGGATGGTCCGAGGCGTTTCACGATCGAAAGATCTGGCGATCCGTCACAATTACCGAAGAGTCATACTTGTTTCAACCGCATCGATTTGCCACCGTACAAGGATTATGCAAGCTTGGAGCAAAAGCTTACGCTCGCTGTAGAGTAAGTTCATTATTTGTTAGAAGCTTGTTTAGGTGGCTGACGGGCTTGATTTCACAGGGAGACCGTCGGATTTGGTCAGGAATAGGCATTGCAGACGGAGTGAGACACCTATAATATTTACCCCACTTTCACCTTTTCGTATTTTTCTTTTATCCTCACGACTGAATGACATCCTATCTCATCTGTAATCTTACTGGAACGTATTGTTGTTTGTATGGGGGGACCCTTGTCTGCCTTGAAGGATCGAGTTTGTCGCAAAACCTTTCCATATTCCACATGACACGTTAAGCAATATCAGAGCAGAAAATCGTCCGAAACATGTCCAGAAGACCATCCACAAGAGTGATTTCACCGCTTCTCAAACGCGAACCCGATATAAATGTCTAGAGACACCCCTCATATCAATAATCAATTCCTCGAGACACAACTGAAACAGCTCACTAGCGGCTTCCCACTGAACCTCGTCCATCGCGCTCTCGCCATTTGCATCCACAACCTTCATGCGTACCATGAGTTCCTTGAACTCCTCCTGTTCGGAGTGTTCTGCAAATATTTGGTGGAATTCTTCTTTGTATATCGGGTAGAGGGAATATTCCGCGGCCAAACTGTAACGCAAGGTAAGAAAAACTAGTCATCTAGAGGGATTAGATATCTTGGAGATACAACCGAAACCTTCTCAATCTCAAGTGATTTGAGAGGAAGAAATAGCGCAAGTGCGAAGATCAACAGGAGTTGCGAGGATCACAACCCCAGCCATTCGCGCAACATCCAGCACCAGGATGACAGATAATTCCATGAGGTGACAGACGCAGGAAACCCACCCTACGAAGTTGTCCCAGTCTACAATGTATTCCGGTACATCCTCAACGGCATCTTTGAGGAAAAAGTAATAACGATGCCCAAAGAGTGGGCGAGATTGCCGATCTTCGAAACGGATCCTATATACTGCATTACCGAAGGAAAGGTCAGTTGCAGAAGATGGCAGTGAATCTAGCCGTTCTCTGGGAACGGTGTTATCCTTCCGACGAGAGGTTGAACAGGAATAGCACATACAATAGTTGATCGGCGTTAGGGATAGTACCGAGAAATACCCCACCCTTGCGGAGGTATTGACTCACATTACGAAGCATACACCGCGCTTTTTGTGATGTCTCGAATGCATAGTGCATACAAAACTGCATCGAGACAACATCAAAGGGCTGCGCGAGTCGCTCCGGTGGGAAAGCTTTTGAGAGAGGTTCGGTGTAACAGTCGATTGCAGCAAACGCAGCGTCGAAACGTGGGTAAGGCATCGCTTGCCATCTCTCACGGGCTTGAATGATGGACACATCAGCGATATCTGCAGAGATTGGCGTATCAACAACGAGATAAACGGTCAGCGAGGGGAATTGGTAATCGCTTACCGGCGCAGACCAGCTCCTTAACCCGAGCTTTCGACCATTTAGTAAAGTCACCACCCTTGCCACAACCGAGATCGAGGACCTTGCCACGTCTTCTGCCCTGTCCGGAAGATTGCGATACGATGGAAGCAGTGAGGGCTGGGTGGGCAAAGCGCGTGATCAACACAGATTTCACCCAATTATTAAAATATTTGAGGCCGATGATGGGAGATTCCATGCGCTGCTTGACGCCAACTTCAGGGCGCATGTTATCTGCACGCAAAAAAAGAAGAGAGACGGGTCAGAAATGCACCAGGAGAACTGCAACAAGAGACTCACAATGGTTGATCACTTTCCCCACATCGCCAGCATGCCGTTTTACAGGCGGGGCGTTGTCCGGAGACCTACTGCGGTTTCGCTTACGCCTGGAGAGAAGCTGTGTGCCGGTACCACGGAAGTGTCGATACATCTCCATTTCCTGCGGCGTCATTGGGACAAGAACGGAGCCCGCAGGGGTTTTGCGATTGCGCGGGTTGTATGGGACGGTGGATAGTGATGGTGGAGGCATTGTTGGGACAGTGGGAGGGTCTGAGGAGGAAGAGGGACGGGAGGGTGCTCTTACGGGAGAGCGGGAAAGAGGGGATGGGGGAAGGACACGCAGGGTAGAGGAGGGGGCAGAATCAACCTGGAACGACGCACGAGATGGGGGAGGTGGAGGATGGCGTGAGAAATGCTGCGACTGTCCATCCTCTGGCGGTGTGTCCACCCGCGGGATATCGAGGACTGGGAGATTGTTCCGACGCCGCAGCGACGGGGCGCCGGCTAGCCTGTCCACTTCCCCATTCAATGGCGTCGTTGTCGGCAACGACGACACAGGCGATTCAGTGTCGGTATCCAGTAGCAGATGCGACAAGCTCGATGGCCGCGCAGAACTTGGCGTGCGTGGCTCCTGAGGCTCCGAGTTGAGCAAGACTGCCAGATCGGTTGCCCGACGAGCTACAGTTGGGCTGTTGGTTGTTCGCGAGGAGGACGGGCGTGATGAAGAGGAGGAAGGGACATCAAAAGGGTGTCTTTCATGTCTGTCCAAGTCGGTGTCGTGGGCATGCGCTGGAAGGGGCTTTGACTGGGACACCGGCGAGTTCAGGGCTGCATCTCGAACTGGATCAAAGGCTGGCATCTGAAAATAATATCGATCTTTGTGACAGAAATATGTTCCAGTGATCAATGAATCATCACCCAGTGGTCTGCGAGAAATCCCGATGAGAATGTGTTCGTCGTCGTCGTCGCAAGCGCC
>JBBPUO010000119.1:4839-15244 GCA_038094755.1 Caloboletus firmus | reverse complement strand
AAATACAACGATATGTCGGACAATTCTAGGTCTGCTACGTTGAAGGTGAGAGCAGAGGTCTTTTCCTTGACCTCCAGTCTAGTATTTCATCGTGAGCATGAATGTACTAGGAAGAAAAAGAGCACACTCGCCTGATCATCGCGAGCCCCTCAAATATCTCTTTTTTAAGGTCCGTTTTTATGGTAAGATCATAGTGAGTTGGCTGGACATTCGATGGCAAGCGAAAATCGCTGCTGGACATAGTGAAGAGGTGACACGTCCTGAATGCGGTAAGCTTTTTCGAAAATCGTAGCGATGTGCGTCTTATAAGGTGTCGCTGCCGCCGACAGATGTTAGTAGCGAAGGTCGTATGGCTCAGCGTGCGCAGCAAGTGGCTTCCGAGGAATGATGCCATTGGCCATTTACCAACATTCGATTACTTGAATGCTGCCTTTCGTATCGCCCATTGAAGAGCCAAGTCCGTCCCGGCGTTCGGGTCGCAGAGCAACTTTGTCAATTCTCTCGGCGACACTTAGTACGGTAACCCAGAATTCACTAGCCTGTCGGCAACTCCTCATCGTACACATACTGACGTAATTCCAATCCAATCCTTCATCCATCGACCAATTTTACTGTCTGTCTCCATCGTCCTGTGGGTTCGATCGTTGATTATCAGGCATTCGTGCGACGGAAAAGAAAGGCCGGTTGCAGGGGAAGAAGGGACTTCGGAAATGTCCTCGCGGATAAACTCTGGTCATGTTGCTTTAAAGCATTTTGGAACTGTACTGCAATACCGTCGTTGCAGTCGATGAGCTCCTCCCAGCAGCGGGTGATAGCTCTGCCATTCTTGTAGTAATCTTCCTCGAGGCGTACCAGTTCATTGAATGATTTTGCACTACGAAGGATGATTGTCAAGGTGGCCGCTACAAAGGGCGAAGATCTACTTCTCGACAACCATGCCCTTTAGCTCATCGAGGACGTGGTGGATAAGTTCGTCTCGACCATGCTGGACATCTTTTTTGATGTTCCTGAATCTATCAGAGATACCTTTAACAATCACCTGGTGATCTGATCAGTCATGCAAAAGTACAACACAAATGACTGGCCAGGTACAGCTTGGATTTCATTTAGTACCTATGAGATGTGAGTTAAAGCATGTGAATGTGAGGGCACAGAAACACTCACCTCCACGATTTCTCGAATCCCAACCTCGTCAGCGATTTGACTATGCACTGAGGCATTAATATGGGCTGTGGGTTCGGTTATCGTCACAGCATACCACAGGAACAATTGTTACCCAGTGATGACTTTGAGTGTAATGTAGCCCGCGGGGGGATACGATCAGGTGATTCATGTTTCATGTCCACAGTTCCTGCTGGTATTCTCAGAGGAGAAAGGATGTTGCTCTCAGAGGGTGAAGAAGACCGACAGCTTCGCGGTCTACGCTTTGGCTTCTCGTTCCTCCAAGGAAAGAACACGTAACTGACCTTGATGAACTGACCTGTGTCTTGGATTTGACTTCGTTGTCCACAACGTACTCGATGGGAGATGCAAAGGTAACGCTTCGACGCCTACGTCGAGGGGACGAGACAAAGGCAGGTTCTTCCACAGCGATGCAGTCGGACTGGTCGGAAGCCCTGAACTTCGTTTGGATGTCCGCCTCTGAACGCATGGGATCAACGGACATCCTGTGAAGCTCGCTCCTCTCTCGAGCCGGAGAATTGTCGATAGTGAGATCGATGGTGACAGTTTCTGTTCGAGGTGTCGATTCCATGATCGGTCGGGATGGCTGGTTAATGATAAGAATTCAGTCTGTTGCAGTAAAGTCAGGCTAATTACCTCTACGGAATCCTCGCTTTCTTTCAAGGAAGCCGAGTATTCAACGATTTTTTGAGCCCGGCTAAGATTGTTGTCTACGGCACGGAGGTCAGACACGAGGCGTTGATCATATATGGTCTCTTCGGTTTTGACACGGGATTGTTCCTCTGCATATGCGAGCGTGTGGCTGTTCCGACCGCCATGCGGCGCGGAGGGATGCGTGTCGACAAGGTCTTCCATTCCCTTCGAGTGGCCTTGACCAGCACCCGAAGGGGCTTGTTGAACGAGGTCAAGGTCCCCCCTTGGCTCTTTGGCCGGTTGGCTCGGTTCGCAAGGGAAGATGTTACATGCCTGTAAATAGTAATTTCCTGACGTCAAATACGAACCCAAAAGGCTGACCTTCAACATCTCCTGGGATAGACTCGTCTCCGGAGTTATATTTTCGGCACTCCTCGGCTCAACTAGAGGCTATGGAAGAGCAAATGTTCAATTCGACATAGCGTGAGATTGTGAAAGTGGCATTACTCACTACATAACTATTGATCTTCGGAGATGGGAATTCCTCAATCAAAATTGGTATGGGGCGTGAACTAAGGATTGATGGTGTGCCGTGACCAATCTTGGCGCCGGTATCTTGCACAGGAACGGTGGCTAATTTCTTACGTTCTATGCCACAAGTTGACTGACCGTCTGCTAGTTTCTTTTTCTGAGTCTTGTCACGCATGACGTTGGCCTGAGTTCCGCCTGTTGCTGCCGTCTGCCTCTTCTTGATCCTCGATGATCTGCGAGTCCCTTGGCAGGCTGACTTGAGTTCTGGGAGTTCATCAAAATCGATCGTCATCGGCTCAATACCAGAAGAGGCTCCTTTAGCCGTCTTTGTGTATCTCTTCACTCTAGAAACAGAAGTGGCAGCTAGCGAAATCTCGTCAGATTTAACCTTATCCTCCTTCATCCCAGGTCTATCATCGCGGTTCTTCTTGCGGGGAGGTGCGGACTCGTCGTCAACTTCGATGGTGGCCGTGCTTGAAGACTTGATGGTCTCCCTCTTTCGGCGGCTTCCAGCAATCTTGGGCGGGATGCTCGTGTCCTTCGTGATCTCGGTACGGGAATGTCCCTCCTGGTTAGCACCAGAGGTCGAGGTAAAGCGCCTCGCGTGCTGCCCGAGTTCTTCTACGGAACAGAATTCTATAGAGGGCTTCCCTGCCGGGGCGATGGTAAGTTCCGTGTCAAATGGTCCGCATTCATTAACACCCGGTTTCTTTAGCCTGTCTGTGCCAACGATATCCTGCGAAACGAAGGACAGGTCGTCATCGACTTCAGTGCCAGTTATGGTAGGAAGAGCATCAACATTGGACAGTGGCTTCGGGGAGACATTGATCTGAGTGCTAGATGATGAGTCAAGTATCGGGGAATCCGAGATCAAAAACAGTTTCCCAGTTTCAGGTGATTTTTTGACTCTTTCCGCACGGACTCTGGTTTTCGAGACGGATTCGGATGATCTTTTGATTATCGTGGGGCAGGCAGCACTGGAACTCCCATTCATCCGCATGCGACCGATCTTTTGTTGTGTCGACTTTAAATTTTGATTGCAAGATGTAGATGCTCCGGTTGCTGCTCGCTCGGCGACCGTATCGCCATCGGGTCCCCATTCGGAAATTTCCGAGAATTCATCGTTGTCGCCAAATAATTGTAATGCTCTGGTCGGATTTCCCGGAGAGAAGGGTAATGTAAAATTCTGGATGGCAGATGAGAACAATGTGGTGCCTTTGGTGGTGGCGGGGACGTCTTCGGCCATTGCAGACTCCGGAACCTTTGGAACTAGATTCTCGTCCTTGAACGCAGGCTTCGGGTTGGGCGTAGAAGAGCCCGCATCTCCAACGTCGTGCACCAGGACGGCCTCAGACGTGGTCGAGTCCTCAATGTCTGTTTTGTAAACTGGAAAGATAGTTTCGTCAACGAGAAAAATATAATCGGGCATTGGATGTTACCTTGGTTAACGTGTTGGACTTTACCCTCAAAGCTCATAGTTGGCAGTATTGGGGAACTGTCATCTATGAGTTTAAACCCCGAACCAATCGAGATACTCTTGCGCTTTCTGTGCACTCTCGTCAGCGGGTTTAGAAAGCTCAATTTCCCCTGTAAGCAATGAATAGGGTGCATGTCCTGCAACTGATATTCTTACCACACCACGTCGTCGTAACGCCTCCATAAATCTGCCCACAGCATCATTTTGCAACAGAAATTTTGCGTAGAGGTGGCTTCCAGCGGGAGATTTCATTTCGACATTAGCAACCAATGGCGGAGAAGTCAGATAGATCATAATCAATAGTTTTCCTTTTGGAACATTTTGCTCTGAGTTATCAAGTGTGATTGCGCGGATGTGGGAGTATGGCACTTGCAGGCTCTCACACAGGTCGTCCTACCAAGAAAGGTTATGAGATGACAAACGATCGAAGGTAATAAAACGTACATTTTCAGTAACGATATTCGCAAGGAAAGCTTGTTCACCCATGATCAGCCTGTCGGTCGCGAGCGGCTGGGGGAAGACACGTCCACAGATGTCTATGTCATCGATGGAAAAGGGTTGTGGACTGGGAATCGACGTATTAGTGCTGGAGCCTCGCTGAATAATTCACTGACTAAGTAATATCACTTCCTGCAAGGGCATCAATGATCTGAGCAGCAACATCATCCCAGTGCGTGCCAGATTTCGTTTGCATTATATCGAGCAGTTTTGCGCTGCATTTGAACAGCTTCGGGGAACCCAGAACTTCTTTCACGAACTTCGCCCTTTTGGACTTTCCTTGGGAAGTGTTGTAGATAGGGGGGAGAAGTCGAGCAAATAGCACCAAGAGCGCCTCGAGAAGCAGGTAATCTAGTATGAAAAGTCATATGTACCACCTTATCTCTAAGAAGGTGGGTGGCCAGTACCTCTTGTTCTGGATATAGCAGACCCAAGCCGCTCACTGTTAAGTCATTCAGGGTTGAGTGTGCGCAGCAAAGAAAACCTGGATATTACCCGCCCAAAACGACACCATGACGAAGCGCGTTCTGAATATTGACTTGTCTAGCAGCACTTTCTGTCAACGTATTGTATGCCTGGGAACAGTCACTTAGACCAAGAATATGGCGCATATACGCAACTTTTCGTAGGGACGATCCGCTCACGGATAAGCAAAGCAGTATGCTGAATACTGGCAATCCTCGACCGGAATCAGGAAAGAAGAATTCGCAAATGATGCGACACAGAATTTCCCAAACTGCACTATCGGGTTCGACATTGTCTGATTCCTCTGAGTGATGCCGGTCTCAAAACGCGATGAATATACGCACTGCCATCCTTTTGATCCAGGAAATCCTGTGGGGCACGTTAGCTGTCCATGTTTGTGGCCATTTTACCGCGATCTTACGAGGACACCGGACAAGATGACCTCTGCAGTTGTATCCCATGCCGAACGCAACCTCTCGTCCTCAATATTGTGCGCGTCACAAAGTTTTCCTAACACTGTGGAGAGGACAGAAGAGGAAAGCTGCAATGCTGGCTGGAAGCAAGCATTGTATAGTGGAAGAAGTGGTTTTCGGAGGACAGTACAAAGCTTTTGTATCATCTGTACCGAAGGGGACGATGAATTCTACACAGAGGTTGGTCAGATATGAATCACGACAATGTATGTAGTACGCATACCAAAAGTACCAGACACGATGCAACGTGATTGAACGCATCGTGTACATGGCTATCGACGCCTTTCTTGTGTAAGGCTGCTCTGAGTGCGTTAATAGCCTCTGGGACACTTAACATGTCAAGGAGCTTCTCAAGGTTTACTGCGTGGGTGTACTTGCAGAAATGGGACGTGATAATTGAACGCGCGCACCAAGTCACGCTATCAGACTGGTCTCGTCACGTGATCAGTGATTTTAGTCATGTGATCAAAACGCGGAGTTCCAAAGGATACGACGCGTATCAGCATAAGTCCTGAACTGGAGCGACCTTTCCCTAGGTTTATCTCCTCCTTGCGCTACCTTATCTCAGATGGAGTCTTCAGAGGTGGACATAAAGCCGGCCATTCCAGCGGACGACATCACAGACAAGAGTTTGCTCACTGTCCCGAGTGCCGGCAAGCTTAAGCAGTCAAGATACGAGGATGTATGGCCCGAGGACGTGCACGCCGCGTTCATGGAAGGTCGGTTCCCTCCTCTTTAGTAATCCACCGTTCTGCGATAACGACTAGCTGTTGCCCTGTACCCACCAATGGGTAAACGGCGTCTCAAATACTACCGAGTATCTACAAACGAAAGTGAACACTTATCGGATGGCAACCGAGCCAAGTCGTTTGGACGCTGCCAGCTTATTCAATCGTATATTCTGGAGAAAACTGGAAAAAATCGCTCTAGGAAGCAGGTCTCCAGTCACCTCCAGAGACTGAAGAAAATCCATAGGGACGACCCTGCCAGTCTGTCTTGTATAATCATCATCGCAAGTTGTGCCTCTTAATTCTTTCCTAGTGCGCCCCCTATTCTCGGAACGCTCTCAGCCTCCCCTGGAGCACTGCTCCGCACCACAAGCGGTAGCTATATCCTCTCAAGATACCTTCACAAATATTTCTTTCAGCGCGCGTCACCTGAAAAGCGATTTCGACCTTAGCGTTAATCTCCAGAATACGGATACCGGCGCCGATAGTCCCTCCATGTTCTCCTATGCTTCGGAAGTACCATCCCTCAATGAAGGTTCATGCAACGCGCTTGATTTGTCGACAAATTTCCACAATCAACCTTCCTTTTTTTCCCCTCAGGAGTTTCTTTCTACACAACAATGCCCGGCGGGTACCCTGCATCATTCTGACAACGACTACCTCTCCGAACTGCACGATCCGTTACTATTCAAAAATGCGATAAATGGAGGGCTTCGGGCTGGCCCAGTATTCAATACATCCGCGTTCTCGATATCAATGCGTCGTCTTGCTTCAAAGCTTCCCATACAGAGTCGACAAGTAGACTCGGGTTCAACAACACACTTTTCCCGTGCAGTCCACTCTTCTGGATTCCAACCGACACATCAGTGGATTTCTCACGGCGAGTTAATGGATGGTATTTCTTGCAATCCCCCACTCACCCCGGCCCAACAAGTGTTTCATACGCCGTTCCATCCCCTTCAATCGATCCCAGAAGAAAAACAACGACTTGAGCCTGGTCTCGCATCTGACTGGATGTGGCCGCAAAATCCCGACATTACTCTTGGCCTCCGAGGAGGCACCTTTGGTGAAGTCCGCCCCCTGTACCTTCCGGCGGTGTACCATTGCAATCCCACATGTCCGGAAACGAGGGTCGACTCCCCTGGATCCTACAGCTCTCCGACTGAAAGTGAAACATTACTCCCTAGAGGAATTTCTTACTCGTATGCGGTTACCGGTCCTGCGACCGTGTCAGAGAGCATTTCAAATGGCGGTGCGATTGATTTCCCCGGACAGGCCGTACCAGAATCATCCGAAAATCCTGCGTCACCTCTCGTGGTCAAACCTACACCCGTATACCCAACTTCATACATTCACTCCAAGATTCATTCTGACGGCCACACACCAGCTCCGAGTCTTTCCCCCTAGAGTATCAATCGACGGTCGCTCACGACAACCTCAGCCCGAACTTCTCGACAAGAATACCTTGTATTAGTGTTTTACGTTTTTTCATGTCATCCTCGCATGTCCTGTTTAGAGTATCCTGTAGCTTCAGGCTTGGTTCACATAAGATTTACGAAGACTTGTAGTAATTGTATGGGCATGTTTAATACTTGGGTAGAACCTAATTATAGACTGTATTCGAGTGGCACAGCCATCACTGCTGTCTTCACTGTCCTTGACTACTACACCCGCACTTCCGTTGGAGGTTTCATCGAAAGCTGGCAGTGAGCTTTGCAAGACTACTCCAGTCTTCTTCCAGCTTCTAGCTTTTGCAAGCAACAATGGAACCTCGCGCAAATGCAAGGCTCGCTCTAGCCTCGCTGAAGGTATAGCATCCTTCGGCTTGTGGTTCGAACTTGACGACGATGATCCTTTGATGGTGGCAGCAGCCAAGAATTAAAAGGCAGGAGCTGCGAAAGGTCAGTTTATTTTCTTGCCTGGCCCACGTTTGTGAGTCGTCGATGTTCAGCACCCTGAATGGCAACCGTTCCAGTACTCCTGGTTACCGGACGTCCTGCGGGTGAAAGGCAGTGTGCGTTGAGTAGCTCACAGTGCTGGCAATTCCACGTGTTCAAGGTAGATGTGTAGATAATACCACGTGTTTTCGGTCCCGTCTTCACGGTTACGGTGTTCTCCGTGATAATTGCTTTTGTACGGTCCCAGGGCAACAAAATCGAGCTCACGAATTCAGTGGTTCCTTTACTTTCCGTCGTGGTGAGCAGGCTATTTGTAGCCGAATACCATTCTCGCAGACTGAATTTCTCGAAAGGTTGGTCTCATTCTGGTATTCAGGTGAGTAATAACATTTCTCGCCTACCTGTCACGGAGAATTGAACGCAACTTGCATCAGAAACGGGTGTGTCTAACAGCTGGAGGCACATTGACCGACAACGTGAAGAACACTAATCCACTCATAGCACTTCTTACGATCGTTACTGGGAAGGCAGGAAATGTTTTTCGACTCTCACAGCCAATGTAGGATCTTGCATGCTACATTTATCATCCATTTCATACCAATACACTCCTAGGTTCGCAACCTGTCTCGCATGATCTGGGTCCACGTTGCCCTCCCTCTTAATGACAACGGCGTGGCCAGAGTTCCAAACTCGCAACTCACTCACGCTGAGGTCAAACGTCAGAAGGTTGATGTGCTGCGGTATTGTCTTGGCTTTGTCTATGCAGTCAAGCACTACCTTCGTGGAGAAGATGGGGCTGATTACGGCGATCTGGCCGGAGTTTTGCCACCTCATTTCTCCTTGCACGGTAATTTAGGTTACACCACAAGTCACAGCCACTCTTCCGTACTGTCTCATGCAGCGATGCAAGGTTCTGTTTCAGATGCTAGCATTAGTGACAGGCGTTCCGTGGATGCTACAAAGAGGGTTAAGCGGAAACGCAGCAAGAATAACAGAAGCCCGCAACCACATACTCCTGGTCCTACCACACCTCTTCTCAGCGATTCTCACCAAACTGTCGAGTTCCACCCATATGCTGATCATATATCAATGCCGCTTCCTTTAATGTTTGTATTTTAGGAAGTTGTCATCATCCTCCTGCCTAGTTCATACATTTTCTTCTAGTATCGCCCATGAAATTACGGGTGCCATATTCGGCTTCAAACGGGAAGGTTTGCTGGAAACAGTTGGCCCTGCAGGTAAGACTAGTGCTCGACTCTACGCGCACTGGGCTTAAACGTACTCCTATGGTCAAGGGACCAACGCGATGAATGGATTGTGAATTACCCTTCTCTGTCGATTTGTCGAATGCTGAAGACGCCTCGGCAGGGTTCAGTCTATGGTCGATCAGATGACGTGTATGGAACGGATTGCCAATTCCCCCATTCCTTCTTCCTGTTGGTTTCTTGCATCATGTCTTGCTACGTTCTCGTCTAACCATACATTGGTAGATGGAATTCACCTCAAACAATGCGTGACACTATACCTTTTTGCTTTACCTCTTACTCTCATGAACGATTTGGGCTGGAGGACAATCCCCATCGTTACTGTAGTCGCATTCACATTGATGGGCATTGAAGGGATCGCGGACGAAATCGAGATGCCCTTCGGTGAGCATATTCTAATTATTGTCTTGTATCTTATTAACGGGCGTGGACCGATAGGTTATGACCCGCAGGATTTACCCCTCGGTGAGCGTGCTCCAACGTTGGCAAGCTGTCTTACTCAACGTGGGCAGATACCTACTGCGACGATCTTAAAGAAGAGATAGAGTAAGTGTACAACAATAATGCGCGGACCCTGGTATCTTATTTTGCCTGGCACAGATATGTAATTGAGAGACTGGCACAAGGTAGTCGTGGCGCAAACGAATTTGATGACGGAGAGGGGGATGATTAACTTGCTGACCGCGTTGGTATCACTTACTAAGTTACTATCCCACCAAGCAAGTTTCATTAATCTAAATTTTCACGCTGGACTGCATATATTACCCCCAAGAGATCATGGTGTGGATTGAAAAAGTCTAACTGAACTCGGGGGTACAGAACTCTCCTGGACCATATGGCTGTGAACAATGAATGAGCGAATGATATCTGCACCGACGCATTGACAAACCTTGGATGTCAATGCAGTCAATCCAGCAGAGTTTTCACTGGTACGCCGCCCGCTCTGTGGCCCAGGCTTGGGCTTTTCGCCTTTTACAAATGCATCAAGCACCTTCTTTGTAGTTGCTGGGGTGAGATCCTCCTATGTTTCTCATCAGCACATGGTCTAACATCCAACTCTTGTGACGTACATAAAAGTCATCATTGACAACCATCATTGGTGCATTGCTGCAAGCACCCTGACACTCTACCTCAATGACGGTAAACTTGCCATCCCTGGTTGTCGCCCCAGGTTTAATCCCGCCAAGGTGAGAACAGACAGTATCAAGAATTTCTGTTGACCCACGCAACATGCACGGCGTGGTTGTGCAAACCT
>JBBPUO010000118.1:31443-51896 GCA_038094755.1 Caloboletus firmus | reverse complement strand
TCAGGGTGCATCAATGAAAGTTGATGGTTCGTTCATCGCAACGTTATTAGAGACTGCAGCCGTTGTCTCCTTATACTTTGGATGGCGAGGCATAACGGAAGGTATGTGGACAATGGTCATATCCTACTTTTTTTTCGCGCCATTGACGATGTATGATACAGAGGATTGGGACGTAGACTACTACCCGTCATAGCGGGATGAAAAATGTTGTCAGAATCTCGTGAACTGTATCTGCTACGTTTTTTTTTGATTTCCTCGTCTCAGCCTGTTGTCTTACCACATTGTCCTTTATGGCGATACACGCGTTACCACGGTTTTTTACACCGACTTCCTTTGATCCAATTGCGTCATGCACATAGGTTTAAAATATCTTACCTTTTCTCTCCTTATCTTGTTGTTTCTCCCAGCCTTTTTGTTCCCGAGATACTTCTCTCCCTGAGGCCTTGAAGCTTCGATGAATGGCTTGTGGTTAAGTAATTATAGGTGTCCGTGAGGTTGGACCCAACAGTACATAAAACCTCCTTGTTTACTCTAAACGATGACCTTGTGGACACGTCTCATCGATGTTGCGTACATTTTTCGATGGTATTTACTTTAGGTGGAGACATTAAACTGGACTGTCCGGATAGAAAAAATCGGTACTGAACGAGAAGAACTATCCAATGTTGGCTTTTCCTGACTAGAGTACGCATTATATATAGGAATTAGAGTCGTAAAAATTTCAGGCATCATGGATAGGTTGGGTGGGATCGAAGAAGGGAAAAAGGGTATTCCAACCGATTTCATAGTGCCCAGCGCACGTACCACATTACAGCCATGGTTGACTGCGAAAAACAAAATGGAAACGTCCTGAGTGAAACCATGTGGCATGCTGTGCCAATGGGTTTCACGTGTCGCTCGATAAGGAAGGGGTAGGGGGCAGCCAGACGCCCAAAGCTGAAACGCGTCTCAAAAATACATACAACGAAAACACTCTGCTGCCATATCGTCTGTTCACATAAAAGTCCAAGAAAAAAGAGAAAAAAAAAACGCAAACACAAAACGACGTCTTCAATCTTTAATCTTCGCCGAGGTCCGCCACATAGTGCTGCTGGATGAAGGGCGTGACCTCGATACATACCCATCCGTCTGAATCAGGGGACGTCTGGCGTGACTTCCACTTCGGGAGAAACGCAAACCGTAACTTGAGTCGCGGGCTCTTGGACGGGGTAGTAGGTGGCGATGGGGCAGACGTGATCGACCGAGAGATGAAACTAGAGAATCGGCCACGTCTCTCCTCCCCTATGACTGAACCACTCGATGAATACGCCGTGGTGGACGGGGATGGGGAGGACGGGGATGAAGGCATCCACGTCTTTGGGGTCACTTTTCTGGGGGTGGATGGCATGGATGTCGTGCCAGTTGGGGTGGCATCACCATCCCAGGGTCGGCGTTTGCGGAGCAGACCTCGTCGGCGGGGTAGGTGTGGCCACGAGCCCGTGGGAGAGAAGCACTCGTTCGGCGGTGTCCATTCCGGGACAAGGGAGGTCTCACAGATGGTTGTGCTTTGGGTAGTGCTACCTGTGACATCGACATAGTTGGATGTGGAGGTCGTCGTCGTCGAAAAGCGCGATTTCTAAGTCAAGAACAATGATAAATGATGTTTTAGAGAGAGAAAATCGGGGATAAAGGGCCTTTGATGAGAAGGCGATACGCGACGATCAATCAAAAGCAGGGATGAACTCACCAGGTGCGCGGGTCTACTCCCCGAAGTCGAGTCGCTCTCTGAATCTGAGCGACGCAATTCGAGCATCAAATTGGACTCGGCTCGCAGTCTTTCAAGCTCGCTTGGCGTACGGAAAAAGGACTCCACGTCCAACAAATCCATGCACGACAGTTGCAAAGACCGCTTGGGTTTAAGCTGAATATCGTGGGAATACACGTCCAACCCGTCAAACGTCGAGGAGGCACGCGTTTGCAAACAACGTGACGTGTCCTGTCCAGCCTTCGTGTGAGGGTGCTCTCTCGAGTCCGAAGGTGCACGTTGTAAGAATGCGTTGAAGGCGTCTTGGAATGTAGCCAGCGTCGCGGTGTTTTCGCCCGTGATGGTAACTTCGTCGGTATCTCGATCGACGGAGATAAACTGTGGATAGTCGTCGTCATCGTCAAATACGTGGGACGGTATCCCTGATAAGCTTTCAGACTCGAGTAGCTCTGCGCCCGAAAATGTGACCATTCCTTCCTCAGGGTCCCATAGTGCTGCAAACGTCAATGCAGTCTTGGGAGGCACGACCTCTGACCAACGGCTGAGGTAGGCGGCATTTCTATAAGCATTACCGGTCGAGTTATCCAGCGAGAGACAAAACTGTGAAGCAACCCCAGAGTAGGAAAATCATGAGCAGAAAGGAGCTGACGTAGGAGCACCGATGTCTTACCTTATTGCGACTTCGGGTGGAGGACATACTGAGGAAAGACAAGCTGAGTCACACCCTGAAAGATTGGAGGTCGAGTAAAACGCGGCGGAGTTTCGGGGACAGGACACGGTGGCGGAGCCGTACAAATGATCAAATCAAAAGGATGGCCTAATGATGAATCAAATATACGGCTACTGGATCTGAATCTGGATCCAAGCCGTCGTATGCCTGCAAGGCGGGAGATGTAGGAACTGCCGCAAGGAAGGACGAGCGAGCTAGGTGCATGGATGACCAAAGCTTTATGTGACACGCACTGATAACGGCTCCACTCCACCTCGTGCATCAAAGGAAGCAACATACCGGGAAATCCCTTCTTCGTGAGAACTCCCCCGGCGGGGGACTCATTCAAAGCTGAACTTGCACCACGGGACAGTCAGAATTCCGAATCAACCTAAATGAAAGGCCAAATTAGTGACTGAAGATATGTTCTAAAGGCAAAACCTCAACGAATACTGTATCTGATAGTTTCGATTCAAGTCAAGTCTGACATTTCAGTCAGTCGAAACCCCATTGTGAATCGCATTGTGAATGGCCACGTCGAGGGGATCCGTAGTCACGTGTGACACATGCTCTGCAAAGTCATCTCCGTGAGTCCACAACTGGAAACACAGCATGCGTTGAATCCCAGGAATGGAACGTCGCAGAACCAAACATCGCGAAGCGAGATCGCCGTAGCATTCAGTGGGAATAAGTGGGTGATCTCTCTTTCATGTAGACGGTTTCTGGTCATCATGAACGCCGACTATGCGGCGTAGTGGACGACTACCGAGTACGGGCCACGACCATGAATGAATGTAACGTTCTCTCATAAGGGAAGGGCACTGCATACGACGAAGAAAGTTTATACCAGTAGTCTTGAAGACCAATCCGAATGCGAGGGTAAGAGGGCTGTATAATGCAACAGATACTGTAGGGAGGTAGTTCATCGTCAATTGCGCTCTAATCGATCGCACGTAGATCAGATGAAGAAATAGGAGTACGAACAGAGGTCAGGGCTCAGTACTGAGTGGTCAGCGGTTATGGACAGTATGACTTTAGGGAGGTTGCTGACTGAATGGGGCGGATGAGGCAGTATCTCGGTCAAAAACCTTTGCCTTCTTGGACGTGGTGGCACCGGAACGAACAATGCAAGCGAAACCGACATAGGATGGAGAGAGTGAGCCCAACGTTATGCGAACCCGCTGCGTCGCGGTGTAACAACGGAATGAACGCAAGTGGTATGTATGTATCCCAAGCCTGTACCTATGAATGATTGTCAGTCAGAAAAGTAACGGATCCAGAGGCTCTCAAGAAGTGACGCACCCATGTCCTGGCAGTGGCAAGCCATGGTTGCAATGCTCGGAGGCGTGTGATACTAAATATATAATGTTCACAGCCCAAGTTGCGACGGAGCTGATAGTGTAAGTTCAAACACTTCGAGTGGGCGGCACCGTCTTCAACCATCTGTTCTTGTCATTTTTACTTATTTGCGCCTCTCCTTTCGTTCTCTTATTCGACTCGCTCTGTTCGTTTTATGCAGGTTGGAGGACGATGAACTCTGCGACCGGGCTATCTCGACGACGTGTGGCAACCGCCTCCACTTCCTCGGTCTCTGGAGACGAGTTGGCTAGCCCAGGCCGGAACGCGAACGGCTCAGCATCCAATGGTGCGGTCGCCACCCATGCGGGCTCTGCCTTCGAGGGCGGAAACAAAATTGCGTTTGACCCGCGTGACCTTGATCAAGCTAGAGAAGACAGCCGTCGTGGTGGAAAAATGCCCCGTCTCACCATCATGGAAGAAGTTCTCCTGTTGGGACTGAAAGACAAGCATGTACGTACCATAACACTTTGGTTTATTTGCCACATTCCGTCAGCCTATGCCTGCGATTTCCGCAGCACGAGCGCTAGATCATTGGCCAGGGTGTTCCAGGCGTCCCTGTGCACATGATTTCGTGTACAGGCGCTTTATCTCCGTTGCTTTGAGGCTTGTAACTGATTGTTGGATAGGGCTACCTCTCTTTTTGGAATGACAGCATCTCGTACGCTCTCCGAGGATGTATACTCATTGAACTCGCACTTCGCCGTCGGATAGCACTCGTCAAGGACGCAAATCGACGGAGAAACCCCTTGCCAGACCGCCTAGTGGAAGTCATTGATGATAGACACACAGGCGAGACAATACTCGACGAGACACTCAAAATGATGAAGGCCCAAGAGGGAGACAAGTTCACAATAAATAGTTGGATTGACCTTTTGAGTGGTAAGTGTTTAATGTGCCGACGCGAGCAGGCTATGAAGGTGCCTCTGCTATTTCGACAACCTTTCTGCGTCACGCAAAAGGGGTGGCTTACCGACTGCCTATATTCAGGAGAAACGTGGAATGTCATGAAAATCGGATACCAACTCAAGCAAGTTCGGGAGCGCCTTGCAAAGGGCCTCGTCGACAAGGGCGTGCTTCGCACGGAGAAACGAAATTTCCTCCTTTTCGATATGGCCACTCACCCCGTCGCTGATGTCAGGACTAAAGAATCCATCATCACACGCATCGTGTCGCTCTTGACAGCGACCACGTCCACCGTCCCACCCAATGCGCTTGACAAGGAAGGCACGCAATGCAGAGTCGCGCGTACTGTGTGCCTTGCCTGCGCAGCTTATGCGGCGAGCGTTCTCGATAACGCGTTCGGCCGGTTAACCTACGAGGATCGTGAAGCTGCCTTTCAAAGATGTGACGAGGTGTTGGCAGAGTTTGCATGTTGGCCATTTGGCAGTAACACGGGCCCTGGCACTGCGAGTGGTCGGAGGCGAGAGGCTGTGAGGATCGGCATGGGGAGTGCCCTGCCCGGTGGGCGCGAGAGCATACTGGGTCTCGTGCAGGAAGTGAAACGAGAGATGAATGGTGATGAAGATCTTGGATTCGAGCTGATCGCAGGGGTGTTGGAGGTGCTTTCGAAACTAGATTCACTGTTGTGAACATTCGTCCACAGTGAGGCGATGCATCCACCGTTGCCGCGTATTCTTTCACCAGCGCGGCAGGTTCTATGTTCCACGCTACTTATTAAATTCCGGTTGATTTTAATGCATTTTTCTTTTTGATTTTCTGCGCATGGTTGTTGATTTGAAGAAAGAAAATGCTCTGACACTGTCCATTAATTCTTGGTCTGACCTAGTACCAGGCCTATCATCATCGTAGGGAAGCTATCACCACAGCTCAAATTGTGTGACAGCGGAGCCGACGTGACATGTCACTGCGGAATTGGGTGGCATTTGAGTTGGTTTCGTCCAACGACATGAAACATATGATTGGTTCCGTGTAGCCTCATAGCCCGCGTCGTAGTCTGTAGATGAGATCGTTGGTGAGTTGCTTTCACGTTGCCATCATGATGAATAATGAATATGATGTTCCTACTCACGCGATGCCATTTCAACGTAGACACCAAGTGTGACACCCAGTGACACTGGCTCGTTCGGTGCGAAACGTTTCGGAGACACGATTTAGCCTAGTGCCGCGTGTTCGAGCGTACATCCAGCATGGCGCAAGAAATTGTCCGCAAACATCAAGAACTATACCGAACACCGTCGAGGCGGCATCCTCATAGATGAGTCAGTCCTTGAAGAAAATGCTAACCTCATCATCGCTGAAATCCTTACTACTGCCCTCGGATGTAAAGGCGGGCCCGCGTCCCCATTCTGGCAATATTCTGCAAATGTGCTGCACGTTTCTATTTGAAGCCCTGTCATCAAGATGAAAGACCCCGAGTTTGATACTGACTGGATGTAGGGTGCGCGGAACCAGGATCACTGTATAACATCCTGTACTCTCCCCATGTGTTTGCCTGGAAATGGGGCGATGAAGATTCAATTTGGCATCGACTAGGGTCCAAACTCTCGTCGGCTCAGTTGTCTGGACGCTGCATAACATGAATTCTTGTTCCACCTGTGAAGCAGGATCGGATACTTCGACCCTGACGTTAGATGTGTTTCCAGGGTAACGACTGCGATAGTCTCGGAGTAGGTCATTATCAGATCTTGGAGAGCCCTGAAGCATGCCGACCAGGACCGTTTATGTCGCAGCATGAACTGGGGTCTGAGACGCGTACCTAGGCGTACCTACCTGGATGGCAGATTGTGAAAGTGTTTCAGGAGGTGTAACGCCCTTGATGCCATCCAAACAGCGCTCGAGAACAAACAGGCAAAGATTCTTGGGAGAAACGGAGTCAAGTGAGTTACACGCCCTTGATATACAGGGCACTTGTAATGGCAAAGTTTGATTGCATGCAGACGCTCGAATTATTATTATTCGGCAATGCTGGGATGGCAGTGGCAGGCGATCGCATGCAAGACTAGGGGATATTCCAGCCCCGACGTCTAACGTATATAAGATCGGATTTGACGATCTTTCCAACGGGACTAACCATAAATTCGGCGGCCATCTTGATTCGTCCGTTTCACAAAATATACAATTTTGCATATTTTTTTTGGTGTCCGCCCAGGTACATGACATTTTAGGGCTTTGCGAGGTGGAAACGAGCGACGTCGATGCAGGACTGGTCATCATTTGCCGAGTGATGCCGCGACGGAGTCCAAGTTGAGTCTGAAATTTGGATCTTGCTGCCGCAGCAGAGGCTGAAAACTTGCCTCGACCAGCGTTTCATCGTCTGATAAGCAGCCTCCTACGACGTGAATGCTGGCATTCGTGATTCGCGCGATAATTCCTAACTTGCTCCTTATAGCTACACTTTGTTAATCCAATTTAGTCGTAGAGCGACTGCGCAGCCACGACGGAGTCTGATTTTCAGGTGTGTGACCGATATGAGTGACAAGTGTGTGACTGACGAATCAAGATGGAGGGACAGCATGATCACCCTTATGCAGCCTTCCAGTACGGCAATGACAATGGATAGGTTTTGCCTAACCACAGTGCCGGGGGTGTATCCATCAGGGATGCTGTACCTTGTGAATGCCCGTCTCCATTTGCATCTGGCCCGTGCTTCGTCTCGTGCATGAGTAATACGCATCCAGTTCAGAGAAATTCACCCAAAACAGGAAGAGGCCAAACAAACCGGGATCTTGTCAAGTTAATGGATATAACCTGTTATTCAACGCACTCCATTCCCCCCATCGTCCCCCCCAATTGTTTTCCCGCTCTATAAACACCTTTTAGGATGGTGTTCTACTACGACTCCTCAGACCCATTGGCTGTCGTCACAGCGCCTCCGCCAGGCGAGACCCCAGAAGAGAAGGCCGCAAGAGAGGAACGTGAAGCCGAAGCTCAGAGGATCAGTGACCAGATCGACGGGGAACTCCGTGCAGAGAAAGCCGCGTTCAAGAAACAGGAACAGATCGTCAAAGTCCTACTACTTGGTCAAAGCGAAAGTGGTAAGTCCACCTTAGTACCCAGTTGGGGGGATATCGCGTCCCCTCGGTCGGCATACCAGCTCTTATCCAAAACCACAGCTGACACTTTTGTTACTCGGGTGTACAGGCAAATCTACTACCCTCAAGAGTCGGTGATACGCCTCGACCCATGCCTTTATTAGGAGCTGATAACGTACCAGATTTTCGTATGCGATTCGCAAGGGACGTATGGGTGCAGGAACGTGCCTCGTGGAGAGCTGTCCTACAGCTTAACCTCGTACGTTCCGTCAATACGATCCTCGAGGCACTACAAGACGCCTTCGACAATGGTGACGAGGAGGATGCCCTTCCTTTCTCGGACAAACATCATTTGCTTCGAGTTCGGCTCCGTCCCCTCCGTGGTGTCGAGAGCGACTTGAAACGACTACTTGGTGTAAAGGCTGAGGATACACTGGAGCGCTCCCCCCAGACGACACCCAGGCTCTCACCTAGGGCCTCCTCCGAATTCTATGTCCGATCTCGCAACTGGCGCAGTTTCCTGCAGGCCTGTCGCGTAGATGACTCAGAGAGCTCCAGTTCCCGCAGACCGATTAAACACGACGGCGTGAGTAGTCAAGATGTCACTGAAGTTATTGCGAGCTGCAAAAATGACGTAATGGCACTGTGGGCGGATCATGTCATTCGCGAGATGTTGCGAAGACGCAAGATCCGGCTAGAGGACTCTGCCACTTTGTTTGTCCGGTTCTCTTTTCCTTCTGACACTCGTTTGCTAAGTCGTACATGATCTCCAGTTTTCTAGACAACTCGGAGCGCCTCGCAACTCGTAATTATGAACCCACGGACGACGATATCGTCCGCGCACGCCTACGTACGTTAGATATCCAGGAACATGAGCTGAACGTTGCGGAAGGTACGTGAGTGTTATCGCTGCTCCACATCAAAGCGAGACCTCCTGCCAGATGGGGAATCGCAAATATGGAAGATTTATGATGTCGGCGGTTCACGTACCCAGGTACTGTTCTACTTTTATCCCTCCCTTCAACGCCGCCGTCATTGATCGCTTACGATGTCGCAGCGTCAGGCGTGGCTGCCGTACTTTGATCAAGTAAATGCAATCATATTTCTAGCTCCTATATCATGCTTCGACGAACGACTAGAAGAAGATCCAAGGGTGAACCGACTTGAAGACTCATTCATCCTATGGAAAGCCGTTTGTTCGTCCAAGCTTTTGAGCCAGACGACCCTCATCGTCTTCCTCAACAAGATCGACATCTTAGAGAAAAAGATCGCGAACGGCGTCATGGTGAACCGGTATCTACCATCATACGGGGATCGCCCCAATGAGACCCAGTCTGTCGTTAAGTGTACGTGCGCCACTTTTCACTCCACCTTTGTTGGCTACTAAGCCACCTCAGGGGGGTTTCTTATGAGGACTGATTATACCTTGGGGATGTTGTTGTTTTCTATTTAGACCTCCGTCAGAAATTCAAGGATACCGTCAAACATAATTCCCCGGGGCCACGGATATGTCATATATATTGCACGTCGGTCATCGTTGAGTTGGCTCCCCCTCTCTTTTATTTGTTGTTTCATTGATCTCGTGCTGGGTCATGTTTTAACAAACAGGACACACGAACGACGGCGCAAACGTTATTATCTGGTAAGTAGACCGGTTTGCTGCTTCCCTCGGCAGGCTTAATTCGGATGGTTTAGTACGGGATGGGATCCTACGAGCACATCTTAAGAAAGCCAATCTGGTATGAGCCACTTCTCTGATCACACTTACGAGCTGATGCCGAGTCGAATGATTCAGATTAGATGATGTTGCTGCCGAGGATCAACATCCACCAACATACACAAAAGTGAAATCCACATGACTAGTACTACTCGATGTCGCGCCGTTATCTCGTGGATTATACATACATCACTTGCTAGGTATCTTTTTAGTGTTACCCACTGCTGCATCATACACAAATACCGAGTATCTGTTCTGTAGCTGTCGTTATCGCTCTCTACCCATAATCTTATAACGGTTTCCAGCCTTCCCCCATGGGCCATTTAAGATTGTCAGATTCTGTCAAGAAATCCCTATTTCGAGCGGCACCTGTCGTCGACATGGTTGACCTCCGTGCGCCTTTATCCTCTCCCGCACTTGGTTCGTCATCCGTCGTCGGTTCGTCCTCCGGGTCCCAGTCGACATTAGCAGCGGCCCACCGCGTATCCGTCATCAAACCTTGCTCGCCTTCTTCACGCCACCGGGTCCCGCCAAACTGTGCGTGATGGACGTATCCCCGCTTGCTGATCCCCGCCTCTGCCTTGTATCGAACGGCGTCGAGTTTGGGCTGGGCTTTGAGGTGGAGGTTGGTCAGTGTCTTTTGGATGTTAGCGATGCGTGACGAATCGGACGATTCTTGCTCCCTATCGCGCGTGAGCGAGAGGTGGTGAGAAAGACCTTGGAACGAGGCCGTGCGTCCGTGCGTTTGGGCGTGCGTAGATAGGACAGGGGGGAACGTCGGAAGTTCACCCATGTCCGACGTAGGCGTCAACTGCATGCTTTCTGGACGTTTCCGTCGGGGAGGTGGAGGCGGAACTGACGGCGAGGACGTGACAGATTTTGAACGCACGACACGGGGCGAGGAAGGGGTAGACGACTGAGAGTCGTTTACGTTGGGCTCTGTTGATGTGGACGGCCGGCGATGTGGGTGCGTCGGAGGCGGTATCGGCCCGGGACCCGGGACGGCGGGTAAACCAGCGCAGTCGGTGTGTGTCGTCGACACCCCGAGGGCGAGGATATCTCGGCTGGGTAATGGTGGTCTCAACGGCGTAGTAATCGACGATGGGAGTGTCGCACTCGCCACCTGTTCGAGCGACAACACTGAGCTCGACGTTGACGAGGGTAGACTTGGTTTTCGTCGCCGTGGCAGGGGTGGAACGCACGTCGCGTCGTCTGACCCCCCGGACGCAGACCCGGGTACGTACCCATTGGGTGGCTTTTGGGCCTGTTTGGAGGGACTGAGACTGCGCGTCCGATTAGGGGTGGTATTGCTGGCGGAGGAGCTGGACGACGATGTTTTGAGGATTTGGAGGACACGCTCTCGATCGAGTTGTTCTTCGGCGCGTTTCACTGACTGCGCGTGTTTACTCGCTTCAAGCGACTGTCTCATAAGGGGGCTCATCACATGAGTTGGTTTCATAGGAATCAGAGGGGGACCAGAAGGTGTCATAAGACTTGCCGTCGACGTGCTCGGCGTTGGAATGGCTTCTGAAGGCCGACGGGGAGGGGCTGCGAGCAGCGCGGGCTTGCGAGGAGGTAACGGCGGGAGTTTACCATGATTCGAGACGTTCATGGACAGTACGGCCTTGTCCATATCAATGTCCGGCCTGTCGCGAGCGAGAAACGGGTTGTGACTAATCTTGCTGAGGCGTTGCTGTGGGATTACGGGCACAGGTTCTGCTGGTGGCATGGGCGCCGAGGCGTGCTCTATCGATCTACGCGTGAACGGGTTCGTCTCTGGCGATGAGGCGGTGAGCATGAGTGGTTTCTGACGGTCAGGGTGTGATGGAGGTGCTTGGGCGGTTCGTTTGGGAGGGGAAAGTGGTCGGGAGACTTCTGTAGTTCTGGCTGATCTCGGGGACGCTATATGGCATTATGATAAGCAAGCCGTGTTGTGTATGAGATACGAAGAAACACTGATGCCCGATCATTGGTTGAGATAGACACGAAACCTACTCACCCTGAACGAAGGCAAGCGTTCGGTCAACCCCTTTACCTGACTCGGCGTGTAGAACAAGACGAAGTACAGCAAAAAATTGGCCACCTGTCAGCGTGTCTGCAGGCAGAATCTTAGGACAAAACAATTTGAGGATCTAGATGAAGGGTTGGAGAGAGAATGAGAGAGTGGTGTTAGTTGTTAGGACGGGTGGGCACGGTGTCAGGACTGACGGCATCGATGTCGGACGCTGGGAGAGCAGAGTATCTACCGCGGATCCATGCTCGCGCTTCACGTACGCCAACAGACGTTCGCTCGTAGTGAGCGTCGTCACGGACATGGGTGGTGCTCGGGATGTTGGTGTTGCCGTCGGTGGAGTCTGTGGCGAGATCGTTGAGCGATGCGGTGTAGAGGTCGTATTCGGAGTCGCTGAGGGCAGAAACGTGAAGCGTGAGTGGACGCATGGTCACTGCTCTGCGCTGAACGCCGTCGTCGGTGGTACAAAATAAAAGAGAAATACGCAAGTTTGGAGAGGTCAACAGGAAACGTGCTTTAAGACTTTGCTTGGACTTAGCCACGGCACGTGTCGACTTTACTCCTCCACCGTCATGTAGAGACCCTTGTAAAGGTATGTATCATCATTTTATCGTCGTCGATGTTGACTTAGGACTGCCTTGTGCGTTGTGTGTACTACGTGCAGACATGTCATACAAAACACTCGATTCGAATATCCAGTTCTTATCGGGGCAACCACCAGGTAGTGACAGAAGTCTGGCAGTTGATGTGCTTACACCAACTCTCTGGCACGAAACATCCTCATTTGACAATCCCCCACCATGGGAACCACAATTTGAGGATCTCTCATCCATGTTATCCTCGTCGTTGCTACGTAGGCGTCCCCTCGATCCACCCCCACTCTGTTTCTCCATTCCCTCCCCGCTGCGCATCAGATCCCACGATTTCCCATCCTTTCGCATTCCTGCGGTCAGTGACAAGATCACAGACGGATTCCGCGTGCTCTATCCCCACAACATATTAGAGAGGCACGGCATCAACCGCACAGACTGGGTGCGGTTTCTCGAAGACCTCGGTATCGCGGCGTGTCTCTCGGATGAGAGCCTCAGTGCCGTGGGATCACGCGTGCCCGTCGCACCCTTGCTCGCCCATCGTATCTTTCCTTCTCGCGCCCTCGGTGCAGTTTATGACAGGCGTTTCGCACGAAATGCGGTGGAGGAAGTCCGTGCGCTCATCCAGATATGGAATCAGTGCGCGTTCGAGCGGCGCAAACTCAGAGTGACGCTTCACGTACGGCTGATCGGAACGAGCGGAAAGAAGAGTTATGCATTGGTCATCGAATCTCTGTGACAGGGCATTCTTTCGTCTGTTCATTGTACTATATATTTCCAGCACGGGGTGCATCGTGTATGTTATCATCCTCGTCGTCATCTCTTTTTTCTGCTTACGGGTTCCGGAACACGACTGTCATGGGCACATCCTTTGGTGCACATTTCGTCCGCCTCTTGTGATGCTCGCTAAACTGTCCAGATCGGTGTTTAGCAGTCGTGGTGTCCCCGGATTCAACAAAGCGGCGATTTCATCATTTTTGTCGATCGCGCATTGGCCTCGGAGCGATGGTAGGCCGGGACTTCATTCGACCTGACTCCAGGAAGTATGCAAGACGTCTGATCGAGTGTCCAGATAATTTTTCCGCAAGTAGCTTCGTTCCGCTGACCCCTATCAAATACATATTGCCCGCTTACCCACTCAATCCCAATACACCACAAAAGCTTCCAGAGTCAACGGCATGCCTAGCTTGTCTCGCAGGAATTAGTCTGAACAACGCTTGCAGCAGACAGTTGTCGTCGACGATTCAAGAATGATCATTCATTCATCTCACCTACCCCAGCAGCCGCTTAGCTCGATCAATTCAGCTGCTTATCGGTGACCGACCACACCTTCTTAGTGAAGTACTGATATCTAGATCTTGGAGGTAAAGCGGTTCTCCAGGGAGAAAGTATTCCACACAGATAGCGGGACTTTGGCGGGTATGGATGGAATCTTATTAATGTTTGGTTAACAGCCAAGGCGAGCATCACGTGACTTAATAACTAATTACTCCAAGTCTGACTCTTTACAAAAACCTCTCATGGTGCTCTTCTTCTCTTCCTACTTGCCGTATAATTCCCTACTGGCAGCATAATTCCATTCTTTCTATATGAAGAGTCGATGAGGTACACTTAGTATGTTTCGTGCCTAAGGTGAATTTACGACCTCAATGCCCAATTTCATCCAGTTCAAAGTTCTTGCGCCCTGCCAGCTGGCTCTGCTCCGGAAATACGTGGCCATGAGCCGAATGCAGGTAAGCCGTGATTCACCATGACCTTGGAAATATGGTAAACCCGCTCATGTCCGAGGACCGGTGTCGCAAGACTTCCATATTGACCTCCAGAATTGCTTTGTGATACATGATGATGATGATGGGCCTACTAAACAGCATACAGCGCATCTGAGAATCTGAATTTGTTTGTATAGCTATATGTGCAGACATAGAATTCGCGCTGGTAAAACCAACAAGTGCTGCGGTGTTTCAGAAGATTACAGTGTCCTGAGCAGTGCCCATCAACCCCATGGATCGCTCCGTGGCGGTACCATTCTTCCCCGGCTTATTCTTCCTACGCGTGGGGTGCTGCGTATATCTGAGTAGGCTGGCTTGGAAGCCTGAAACGTTCACCAGACATTCTCTGCAGTGCTCCTATCATGCTGCGGGCCGATCAGCAAAACCCAGGACTAAAGAAAACGCGCAGTTTTTCTTTTCTTTTTTTCTTTCCAAAATTTACACACCGGTTCCGATTTACGGCATTGCCACGCAAAATTTCTCGCCGCTCGGATGATGGCAAGTAGTTTCCTTTTTCGTCAATGGTCCTCCAGTCAGAGACTATAGAGGAAATGAAACGGAGCGATAACCAGTTTTCCAACGCCAACATCTCACGCGAACGCAGCGCGAGAGAACGGGCAGGCCAAGTACTGCTCCCTTGTTCCCCATTACGACTTGCAATAGTGTGCTACCAAAAAAGAAAAGAAAAAAAAAAAGAAAAGAAAGTTCTGGCTGGGAAATCAACACGACCCTCGAGCCCCAAAGATACGGGTCAGATTTTCTCGAGATGCGGCAAAAGACCTCCAACTTGACGCGACATTTGCAATTTGTGCAAGTGCTGCGGGCCCTGTGACAAGGTTCAATTTGCTTTTGCCAACCGACGAGTACTTCAAGTTACCTTCCGCTCCGACGTCCGTCGTTGGTGTCACTAAAAATGCACTACTAAGCACACCGCGAACCACGGGCTCGCCTCGACTAAGACATCCGCGTGCGAAGTCAGTGGAGTCCAAAGCACCTCGCTCGTACTGTACAGACACCAATCGATGAGACAGGACTCAGCCAACATATTGGTGACACGCGACACTCTGTTCCACGCGAGGATGATCGATCGCCGCGTCTCGAAACCATCCAAAGGTTTGATTACAACACCCGCAGTCTATGTGGAGTTGTGACCAATCCGTCTCTAATAATACTTACGGGCCTTCTTGAATGCACCGTTCACTTGAAACGTTCCATTGTGATATTCGATTGCTGCGGACCAGCCCCTTCGTAATACATACATTCTTCAACAGAAGCTGCTGCGGCGGAAGACGTATTGTCTCCAAGTGCAGCATTGTAGTCGCCAGGGAGGCATTACGTCTTCCGAAGTCGTGTATCAAACCAACGTGCATGAAAGGACTGACTGCGGAGAAGGCTTCCCTGGACGAGGTTCATACCGCGCCAGTCTAGACAGGGTTCATACCACGGAATTGGTACCATCCGTCATTTAATGATATGTACGTTTTGTCGATGGCTGCCAGATGCGGGTACGTCGGCGTTTATGTATCTGGTTCTAGTTCATTCGTGCGTGGTTCCACCTCTGACATGCGCCTGCCGCCACTAGGGGCGGAGATTCGTGGTGTATGTTCAGTGGACGAGGGGATAAGTTGGTTTTAACTCTTCACCAACCTATTTTTGAACAGACTCTTACTATCCGGAGCATGGGCACGTTGCATTTAGCTGTGTATTGCTAAGAAGTGTGTGCCAGACAGCGTGGGGAGAACTATGAATGAAAAAATTGTCACGAGCGGTGGTGATACACTATCATACAGGCCGAGAATCTGAGCATTCAATGCGGCTGTCTGTCACAGCGAAAGAAAAATGAAACTGAGGAGTATGAGTGGACCAGACAAATATGAAAACGTTCAAAGATGCTTTTTAGTGAGAATCGATCGGAGATTCACACGGTCGCTAAAATGCAAGTAAAGTTCTTCATCCTCCTGGGCAAGCTCAGTGGGAGTGCATGGAAGTGACGGGTGTGGGATATATCCGCGGGTGCCGTCGAGTAACGCGTATCCCTGGTGGACATCGCCGACTACTACCTCTGTAAGGGAGACGAGCTCCTCTTCAAGGCGTTTCCAGATCGCGGACCACCTCCGGATAGGGGTTGTAGTGTCGGGCACATAGCTGGCGCACGAACGAAGCACAAGACGACGTAGGCTCGCCTTGTGACGAATGATAAACTCCTCAATGCCATCAGCAGAGGGAGTGGGATCAAAGACAATGTTTTCAAGAACGAGAGTCTCGAGTTCGGGGTAGTGGGAAGAGCGAAGCTGTGTGTTGAGACTGTGATAGAGGCCTTGGGGACTCCGGAGGACGAGGGATTTTAAGTTGGCGTTCGAGGCTGGAAGCAGCGAGCTGAGTGAACCATTGAGAGACTTGGAGCCTGACCAGGCACCAAGTTCCGAGTTCGCGACGACGGACATGGAGAAGTTATGCAAGGGAGAGTTCGTCAGAGATGAGACAAAGTCGTAACAGGCTGGCGACATCAGAATGACATTGTTTAGCCTCAGCGAGCGAATGCTGGATGACTTCATCGCATGATGAACTGCGTGCATAACGGCGATCTGACGGCTGGTAAACCAAAAGGGGTGTTCGTGGATTTCTGAGCCAGATTGGGAACGGAATGACGGCCAAAAGTTGAGGGCGACACTCCTGAGGCTCTTGAAACCTGGAAGGGAACAGAAGGTCTCTGTGAGAACGTCTTCCAGTTCTGCGATCTCGAGCTCATCACAGGCACCTGTAAACAATATCAGCCATTTCGGAAGGGAAAACCGCTCCATAGAAAACTTTACCCTGGGCACCAGCTGGAAGAAGACAAAATGTCGCATGATCGCGTTGATCATAGACAACCTCGCGCACGTGAGCGGCGAGAGAGGGTGAAGCAAGGATGCTTAGACAACGTTGTGCGCTTTCTACGCTGTTGTCGATGTGTACCTTGTGGAATGCGTGTGGCGTGACAAGACGATGGCAGGTAGAGTTCAAGGATCGCATTGAGAGGAGGTCAGAGGTAGAGGATATGTTCTCGACCACGACACCGACGAGTTCGACTGGGAGGTCCTTCATGGTGGTAGCTTAATGGGAGAGGGGCGGGGTTCACGGAGGGGATTGGAAACATGGGTCCCTGCCCAGCTTCTTATAGGACGGGGTTGGCCTCCCGGGGACAATAATTCTTGTACGGGTATGCCATGTCATAAGGCCCGGGAAATATCAAGTGGGCAATAGGACCGGATCCAAAAACAGGCTTGAAACAAGGTTGGCAGTCGACAGCGGTTATGGCCCGTGAGGAGTATCAGGATAAGCATAAGTCTTACGTAATTTAATTTTCAATAATATTCTAGTTAATAGATGTGGCGGCCGCAGCGATTTGGATGCCACGTAAACGATCCGAAACGAGAAAACCTTCCGTAAGGGTCTCAGCTGAGACGAAACAAGGAGAAGCCAAGTTTTGTTTGTCCCGTAAAGAGTCGTCTCCTTCTTATGCTCAAAGGGCAGACTCCGCTGTGATTGGTGATCAGATACCCCCGTTCGATGGCGATGCTACAAGCTATGCAGAAAATAGTCGACGTTGTTGCTCCCCGTGTGCGAAGTTCACAAGGGTAGGCTTGCAGTGGCCAGTAAAGCGGATCGCAATGGCCGTGTGGCTTCCCAAATCTCACATCTTGTCAGCGGGCTTTCTCCTGTTCCCCACTGACCTCGTGACCCAGTCGGTGTCGAGTTGCGTTGTGAGTCTTGCGTCGTGTCGGTTTAGAACCTCAGCAATCTCTGTCAAAGTCGCCGTCGAAGCTTCGGAGGTCCCCGACACTAAATTGGGATGAATTTGTGTCTCCTACGCGGGTGGTCAGAACACTTCATTCAGACGACACTGCATGCAGTGCATGTAAAAGACTAGGACCCCTAGTAAGATCTTCCACCTCGTGTCAGTGACTTGTTCAATGTCAGCCTGCGGCGGTCGCACAGTCCCTTCTTACGTGGCCATCCGGGATTCTGTGACCTACTGATACACACCATCAACTCTTTGTGCTACCACGAGGCCAATTATTATGCCAAATGCAAGTAAGGTGCACACTGCAGGTGGAGCAATGTACTTACTTCAGTTTCAACGCCTTCATCTCCGCGACATGGGCGGGCATGTACCACGGCATCAGAATCCACTGTGTCGATGTCACACTGCCAGGGTCCCTATGACGATCGACTTCGCCAAGGTATCAAGTGAACATGGAATCGCAGGGGCAATACTTACGGGCGTCCATGATCATGATTCGGGCTTTCAGCGCTGTTCTTTGAAACAGTAGATCAGTGACAGGCAAACCCAATGGTATTCGAAATCTTCGTAAGCGTTCACAGTGTCGGTTCCGGTATCTGAAGATCTGACTGCCCACCGCAAATGACCTTTATCGCCCAGTGAAACAGCTTATTGAATCGATGGCTCATGATTCAGTCTGTCGGTGAGTGCTGTGGTCTCGTGGGAATCAACAAAAGAAGGTCTGGATGACTTGGTCTCATCGTTTGACCTGTCAGCGCTGCTCATAATGCATATGTTGATAGTGCATAAAGTACTTTAATATTGCGTCGACTTTTGGGGGATCCCATGGGCCCTGCAAAAAATACGAAATTATGCATGATACTTGATATATTGGGTTGAGGCACTGATCATGTATCAATCGAGGCTGCTGGGATCAAGTACTGGCCCTGGCTTAGCCCCGGTTGTAGGTAGTTGTCTCCTGAATGCCATCCCCCTCGACTCGGGGCCTGACTCCAGGTTCCACAGCCTCCCTTGTCTTGGGAGGGGCTCCCTGCCAAGCTAGGTACGATGTGACGTCACATCGTGGGGAAGGTCCCGCCGTTACGCGTTATGAGCATATCGACTGGATTTCTGTAGGCAATGCCGCTTTATAGATAAATGCCAACTGTGCGTACAACAATTGTCTTGACTGACGCCGCCGGTGTCTGCGCAAAACTGTCTCAGAGTACGCACGATTGGGTTCAGATGAAGGAAGATCTGCCCGTAGGTTCAACCGGATCAAGAACATGAGCCTTGAAGGAAAAGAAGGAACTTATCACAAACGTGAACACGAGACGGGTTCATGTTTTCCTGCAGGCTGCTCCATCTCGCACCATGTGGACGGACCTCTTGTTCATTATCTTTCTGTTCAGACTCAGCACAATACAAGTTGCAAGTGGGACATGATGCAGTTGGATGATCCGAAGGTGGCAGTTCACTTCATTCTACCTGGCTCTTTGTGTCACGGATCTCGGTTTCAAGTACTTACATGTGACAGTCCTGACTTACTGCGCTGAAACCATAGATAGGCCGGTCGCAGGACTACTTAAACCGTGGCTACTAGTACCATACTCTTCCTCGATTCAATGCACTGGGACTTGACCCAGTCTTTCGGGCTTGGGGCTCTTGTCGTGCCACATCCACTGTGGCGCAAAAGCTCAGGCTCCTCGACATCTATGTCCGGGTCCGGTCAATTCGTTCCTGAAGGCCTGCTCACTTTCCTCGCATGATCACCCGATAGACACCACTCCTTCGCCGTATCCTGCAATAAACGCAGGTGTCTTGGTATATCTATTAAATAACTCTCCGTGCCACGAGTGGCTAGTAAAGCAAAAATAAAGGCAACTATCGGTCTATTCGCGAGCAATCGGTCATTTATTGCATCCTCCGCAGGTCGTCCTGTCTTGCTCTAGGACACTGTTACGCGTGCACAGACAGGGTTGGCAATCAGGTACACATAGCCGTATGGATCGTTACCCTCTCACCTAACGCTCTTGCGAGCGGTGAGAATCACAAGAAATCATTTGGAATCTTACCGATATCCTCTCATGCGGCCCTACTCCATCAACGTAAATGTTAGCCGACGACTGCAGGGGCTACATCGATCTGATCGCTCTTGTGAATCACCACTGCTTGGTGGATTACATTATCCAGGAATGTAGATGGTATCCTATTCGCAATCATTTATCAGCACTGAGGTTTTTTCGCAGGCACAAATGTATCTTGTCCGTGGTACCATGTACGTGATGGAGTGAGACTGCCACAATGCAGTTCAAATATTCCATCCAGCCCCATCCTAAATCACGTTCGTCTAATGATAATTCCCCTAGCAAGCATTCCTTTCACGAGTCCGTTTCGTTATTGGTCAATACTCCCTTGAAGATACTAAGTCGGTTCTCCCACATGCTCGAAGTCGGTGTTCGGTATGTACGCATGCGGGCTCCGACGCGGACACCCTCATGACGGTCAAAACCTTAAACGAGGAAGTCCGAGGACTAGGCGGCCGTGTATTAGATTGTCAGTGTACCTTCATTTGATCAAGTTGGCTGGCGTGGGGTGAATGCTCTTCGCTAGATTCTCGAAAATATATCACGAAATGCCAAGATGGCAATGGACACCGAAAACCACGGCGAGCATCATGCATCACTCTCAATCTCACCCCTGCGGGTCCTTCTGTGAACCGGTGCCCCTGACCAAGGGACCCGTTCTCCTGTTCCGGTCTGAAGATGATGCGTTAACGTCACCATTGACAGGGACACA
>JBBPUO010000118.1:11942-31346 GCA_038094755.1 Caloboletus firmus | reverse complement strand
CGGTTGATTTTGTGATTACCCCTGCGAGTGCGGAAATTCAAAGGGGGGACTGCATTAAGGTGCTGGCCAAGACGATCAACGAGGCACGCATTGTATTGTTCAGGTGACCTCACGATATTTCCAATACGTCATTGTTCTCCCACGTCTGGGGTGGGAAAGAACGTGGATTTGGGCTCGCCACCGAACGGCAAGCTGCACAGCCTCTACGAGAAACTCCGCAAGGTCGGTCGCGGTTGCCGCTGGGCATGTAACGCGTATGTACTGTATCAATGAGGCTTCTAGCTCATTGTTGAACCAGTCACTCACACCACGCACAACCGTGACGACGGGGAGTTTGCTTTTCAATGGTATCATCCCTGCCGGCGGATCATTCATTACCTCTGGATCTGGACGCTTCAGGAAACTTCTTGCACCAAAGGTGATTCGATTTTAGTTCAATGCGACGGTAGATGAAGACGTCGTGTATCTCTCTGATCGGCGTATTCCAAGATGCCATGAAGGCCAAACTGCGATGGGAGATGGGTTGCGCTCGGCAACCTCTTGCAGGAAATCATGGGCCGTGGCTACGGTGTAAAGTCACCGTGCTCGCGCGGACTGGCATCCAGGGTCCATTCAATAGCTGTCTCCCTGCCGCCCTCGTTGCCCATCACAAAAACACCGTACACACCCCATTTCCATCTCACAAGACGACGTACTGGTAGAAACGCGTGTCGCAAGAATACAAGAAACGTTATCTCAAAACAAGGCCTTGGAGATTTACGTATGATCGGATCACCCGTTCAGCCCATTTCGCCGATTGTTGTCTCCATCCCGCATATATCACGTTCTGCGTCTGAAAACTCACCATTGGTCGAGGGAACGTCTATACTACCAAGATATCTATGCTCGATCACTTCCACCGATGGAGTCACGCAAGCTTGCGATCTCTCTGATCTATCCATCACTTAAAAGGATAATTCTGGAACGGAATCCATGCAGTGCTGGCCCGCCGCCTTCTACACCATCGATTTCTGTGCCATCTTCTGCCATCTTCTACCATCGCCTCATTTGAACAATTGTTCGTGCATGGCGGCTGATCTCACGACTCGAACAGGTTTTGCATCAGGAATACAGGCAAGCGGCCGCTGACCATTAGTTCATCATGCAAAGATTCGGGCGCCCAATTACCGCCGAGAACAAAATACACACAGGAATGGGATTTGGGGCCCTTCTTTAAGAGCATGTTGTTGCTTTTCTGTACTGGTTTCATGATTAGACATCGAGGAGCAACTGTTACGACCTACCTATACCCCAACTCTTGCACAACATGACACGTTCCCATCCGTTGGATACGCCACTGGCACGCGCTGAGAGTGCTTTCCTGGCCAGCCGTACCTGTCGTGTGGGAGGATCACACCAGATTAGATCCAGGCTGATGTCTTGCATGACAGGACCATCCGTGCATAGTTTACACACAAACCAGCTGTCCACCTCTGTCGGCTGATATAGTATAGTCTCGGTCTTTAGTTGCCACCGGATAACGGAGATGATTCAGGCTCTCTTCGTGGGATCTAAGTTGTCCTGACGACGAAAATAAGCCTGCAGGTCGAACGTAACGCCGAGGCGTAGATATGGTTCAATCCAGATACGGCTTATCACCGAACGTCGAGAGAGATACATACAACGAACCGTAAATTCCGCACGCTACACCGTATGATGCAGTCGATTGGCAAGCGGAGGCAGAGCAGAGAACACGGTGTCTCAGAATGTCTAGTTCGAGCGTTGCGAGATGCCTGCGCTGATCTACGCGATACTCAGCCACGCGGCAAGGTGAACAGTTTCGTTCTATATCGTTCGTTCCGCCAAGACCAGTCTTGGGGCAGGCGCGAGTACATCCGTGTGCCCCACGGAAACTGAAGCGAACCTATAGTAGCGGTTCTGGGTACGGTGCGCTTTGCACATGTCAACTTGACGCGAACACCAAACCTACTCAGGTGGCGTAGTTGTGTGCAATCGTGATTCCGGGGCCCAGGCGAGTGTCGATAGCGCTTTGAGGGGAGACAGGGGGGGGCATAAGTAACAGCTTCAGAACTTCAGCCTCCAGGCATAAGCCAGGGCTATATACCCTTCCGACGCACATGTACGCGATGACACGTCACCACCGTCTCTCAAAGTGACGGTAATAGCATTAGAGGAGTTCCACAACGTCGTGTTTGATTTTTCCACCTAAAGATGAACGATGAGCGTTCGAGCGTTCGAACCCTGTTGTCCATGATGTTAATGCATGGTGCATGATAAGGCATTTACAGCTGAACCGGCCCCACCGCCATTCCTCTCGATCGATCGGGAGCCTGCTACGTGGAACATTGAGCTTTATGTAGGTGGCTGGGCCACGCTGCTGCTATTCAGTGAACCCCACTGTAAAGCCCTCGGGTTTGGGATTCAGGTTGGGCAGCAGAAAAGAGCGAGCGACTGAGACTGAGACTGATCGCGTAACTACGAGGCTCATGCCGACATGCGTGTAGTGACGTAGCCGTAGCACTTAATTATATGTATGTATATAAGTGAGGGAATTTTTAATTCTTGGTCTGCGCCCAGGGTAACGGGGTGAGTGGTGGTAATGCGTTCGAGTGGCTCCTGATGGTGGTATCATGACATCAATCCCTTGAGCCTGCCCTTGGCTGACAACCCTTCCAGCTTCAGTGAACCTATCCCGGCCTGCTTCTCTTTTCGCCACACCTCCACAAGGCCCTTTGCTTCATATGGCAGGACGTCCCCATCGAGGGTCCCGACAGTGATATGAAGCTTGTCCCTGACCTCGGCGGGCAATTTCGAGACGAACTCATGCTTTTCTTGTCCCGGATCATCGTCGTTGCTGGATTCTTTGGCAAGTTCCAAGTCGTCGACGGTCAATGCCATAACCCTGTCATTCCAGACAAGGTGTCCGAGAGTGAATGAGAAGAGAGGCAGTGTCGGCAATCGGACAAGCGCGGTGCACCGTTCCCAGAGGTCTGCGTGAGCGAGCTGATCGGCCGTGTGGATGATAGTGATGTGAGGTCGGTCGGTAACGCGTTTATCGCTGAGCAGTTTGCTCCAAAACGACTTGCCACTGTATGGAATGTCTTTTAATTGCTCCATCTGGGGAGCGACGATGGCCTCGAGATCCAGCTCGGCCAATATCGCAAGGTATCGTGGTGGTGCAGGTGCTTTCGCCTTCTCGTTCTTGTCTGCTCGTTTCTTCGTCGTTGGCGCGTATGCTCTTGCGACTGCCACGGCCTCGTCGATCTGCTCCTGGCTGGGTGGTTTCAAGCCAAGGGCGTTGACGCATCCATCAACCGCACGCGCCACTGCCGCTTCGAGTGGCTCACCAACATCCATCTCAATGGTGGCGTCTACTTCGGAGTCGGCGAGCTCTTCCGTGGAGTGGATAAATCGCCGGATGATGTCCTCATGCGACTTTCCAACCTTGTCAGCTCGTAGACTCTGGTGCTTTTCGCCACGATCAATGATACGATCTCCGCACACTCGAAGTATGGTCGCTTGTGGCTGGTCGAGGGCCCAATTTAGTGCGAGTAGACGGACTGGTGGATCGATTTTGGCAACGGCTTCGCGCAATTCCTCTCGATGCCGTCGCAAATGATTGTTTCTACATATGAATCGGTGGGAACAGATACTCGATGGGACCAAATCGCAAACTTACTTGTCGGCGATGACAACGTTGTGTTGTTCGAGGAGATTGATCACGTTTTTGACAAAGACGGGGGCTGCTTTCTTGGCTTGCACGTCATCGCTTTGGGTATGTCCGAACTGAAAGAGGTGGGCGAGCGCAACAGAGACCGACGTCTTGCCTGAGTTTTGGCGGCATCAACCCTGCGGCCATGGAAAGAGCAGGCATTGACTCACCGCACCCTGGAACAGCAATGGGCACAATGACGGTCTTACCGAACTCCTTAACAGCCTGGTTATCCTCCTCAAAGTGAGAGAGATCCCTCTCCCCTTGCTCGGTCCCTAGCCACTTTAAAAACTGCTCCCTTGTAGCTATGATTCTCTTTCCCTGCGCATATCCTTCAAAGGCACTTCGGTTTGTTTTAATCTCATTCTTGACCCACTTGAGATAAATCTGCGTCTCCTTGCGCTTCATCTTGGACTTGGGGAGTTTGGCGTCATCGAGCGAGCCCTTGGTGGATAAGAGCGACTTTGTGATTTCCCTCCAGTCACGGTACATCATATACGGCTCGTCAAACTTCACCTTGAAGAAGAATGAGGAACCGGCTGCGTATGGTGGTCGTTTGTCAAGAGGCGTCGAACCAGGTTTCGGGTCGACGATAATAGTGCGGACGACGAATCCTTCCAGCGGCTCTCCTTCCCATTTTCCCGTCTTGGCGACCTCGTCAGTGAATTCCTTCACTGCTGTTAGTGTGTCGTATACGATGGTCTTAGTCTTTAAGAAGCCCCACTCTTCTGCGAACGCATCGATGACATGTGTAGGAAGAGTGTGGAACTCCTTGCGAGTCTCGTTTATGCCATGTAGATAAAGGCCAGACTTCTCTGGCGGATAGGCTAGTACATGTTCCTCAAAGTCATCATCGCAAAGCTTCCAGAAAGGGACCATCGTCAGTTCGCAGCGCCAAACTATCTCCGGGGCTTAATCCTACCTCTGCTATTGCGGTCCAGTTCTTCTCCCAGAGCGCGGCCGCGAGTTGCTCTTCCGTTTTCTCTCTTGATGCGAGATGTGTTTTGAGCCATCTGTGACCAACTTGTGAATGTGTCTCTGAGACGCCATCCATCTCTCCGAGGGCGTGTTTGGACGTGACGATCAAGTTGGAGGGCGAAATAGCGGCAATGAAGATGATGCAGCCATTGGACTTGACCGACAATGTGTATTCAGGACCAGTGTGCACTTTCAAGGACGACCACTATCGTGCCCAATCGATGGACGGCAGAAGGAAATGGGGATTAAAACAACCTTCACGACTCGAGAGAAGTATAAACGTACGTCTGTCCAAGGCACCTCCCCAATGTTGAAGAACTTGTCATATCCACGGGCGACGATCTGATACCGAGGCTGATCGCTCCCTGCTTGCGCTTTCAGCTCTCTTGTGAATAGACCCCGGGCGAGTGTCGGGAACGGTGAGGGAACATCATGGTACTTGAACTCGTTCATCTTCCAGCTCCGAATCTTGACCGCGGGGTCTGATGGAGCAGGATACACAGTCGATCGGACCAACTTGGGCGACTTGTGTGAAATCCGATGCAGGTCAGCGACCAGCTGGGAGTCTTCGGCGTTGAAATGCGATTCGGTCATCGTGAAATGTGCTCTGTAAAAACGAAATACGTCAAAGGGGATGAACGTACGCCCCCGAGTGATTGGGCATATGTACTGAAGAGAACGCGGGGCAGACAAAGTCAGAATGCTGGGCACGAGTCAGACTGATCAGATTGCTCAGGCGTAACTTGGGCTGACTTGGAAGTGCTCCCGAAGTAGATAGCAGTGGGGTATCAAATCTGAGTCAAAATGGACGAACGACAGTACGGCTCGCGCGGCCGACGTCGAGGATGTACAGTTAATGGCCGCCGTACTAGATAGTAGGCTGACTTTCGGACAGCCAAGTTGACTTCAAGTTCAATTCGGCAGTAGACACTGCCACCTGTGACTTAGAAAGCGCACTGTATGTGAAGTTGTCATGTGTGGGACAGACAACAGAACGTCCCTCTCTCTTTCCCGCCCCCATTGTAACCTGATGAGACATTCCAGTCTCTTTTCTTCCTCATGCTGGCGGCCCCTTGTCTGGTGTTCCATGCCGACGTGATCTGCATCCAAAATGGTAGCGTCCCGGTGTCATGTCGGACGTGCTCCGTTTGCATTTTGCAACCCAGCGTCCCGACACACCTCCACCCGTCAAAAAAGTTCTCGTCGTTAACCGGAATCCCGATGGTTCCGGCACAGCCGACTGACCGTCCGTGGATCATCCCTTGGACGGCATTCATGTGGCCACTTTCTCCAACAACACACACGCCCGTGTTGATTTCCGATAATGGGGTGCTTGAACCGAACGGGATACGCAGTCGCGACGCTATCCCATATATCTCTGCCTTGTCGGTGGCGAGACTGAACATAAAATTATTTGACGTGTCCGGTGTTTCGTGGAACTACACCTGCAAGCAACCAGGCAGACCAAGCTGATGTAATTACAGGCATGTACATAATACTGCAAGTCCGTCATATCAAGGACACAAACGATCCCAGGTCGTCACCGTCTTTATACAATCGTACAACCCCAGCCCCCTCCCTCGCGTTCCTGTTGTGCTCTACGCCTTTCTGCTGCCTCTCGGAGCAAACGCTGTTCTCTGATACGTCTCTCTTGCTCCTCGCCTTCTCGTTGCCGTCGCAACCTCATCAAACGTTCTACTCTCTCTTCCTCCTCGCGCCGGCGTTCCCTTGCCTGATGTGCGACGCCGAGATAGTCGGCACCTGGAATGGCGGCGTCCTGGTACCATCCAGGGCGTGCTCCATTTGCATTGTGCAACGCACCCGCACGACGCACCTCCACCTGTCTAAACAACTCTCGCTGTTCATCGATATCGACCGGAATACCGAGGAAGGCGGGTGGTTCCGGAAAAGCTGGGAGATCGTCATGGATCGTCCCATGAGCGGTGTTCATGTGATGGTAAATCGTCTGGCCGGTAAATACTCCCATACATCGCCAACAGATGTGTGCGCCGCACCTAGGTAGCGAACAAATTGTCAACGTTGACAGTGCTGACAGGTCAGTCAGGTTGTTCGGGAGAGTGTACAAGCATGTTTTGCGTACCGGCACGTCATATGATTACATCCCTCCAATTTCTCGATTGGTACGCTGCACTGTGGGCATTTTTTCACGCGTCCGCCTTGCGAGGCAATCCAAGCATCATTAAGGCGCTCCTGCTCTGCAGGATCTCGTCGTGCTTTGCTTTCAGCACAAGAGAAACCATCGTGCCCATCTTCGTGACATCCGTTACATACTGCGGAGAAACAGGATGGACAGTGGAGCGTTTGAGGAGTCGTGCCGGCCTGGCAGGCACGATAGATTTGCGTGCAGTCCGGCGTTTTACAGTGCTTGAACTCCTCGGGGTGTTTCGCGATATACGCGTCGAATGCTGCTTCTAGCAGCCGATTGAACGACGCTGGGGGGAGAAACTGTTGAATTGTGGGAATGGAAATCGGAACGCGACACCGAACTTCATCTCCAAGGCAAGTCAGAGGTAACTGATCCGAGTCGAGAGCCGACGAAATGAAATGGCGGAGACAGGCGACGCAGTAAGTATGACCACATCCCAGCCGATGTGGAGAGGACACACTGTCGTAGCAAATTGGACAAGTTTGGCTACCCTGTGATGCACTGGGGAGGTCACAATTGCCTTTATGAGAGAGCGTGATAAGACGATCTAGAGCATGTCGTGCTTCTTCGCCGCCTGACACAGTTATCTTCCTGGAGGACATTATGAACCTGACGTTGTTCTCTCCGAGCGTCTCTTTCAGTTGCTGGATCCCCTCTCTGACAAAGAAACCCACAGAATGCCGCGCAAGGGTGATAGTGTAGTCCAAGGAAGCGAGCCTGTCGAGCTCGCGTTTGATTATCTCGCGAGCGTGATCGACAACTCTTGGCGTCCCGTAGACCTTCAAGGATTGCCGTTTCCAATCGGCGCGCAGGTGTGCCCCAGTCTCTGAATGGACGCGGAGGGCGAACGGATTGCCGGGAATGCCCAATGACCGATGCCAACCCTCCACTTTGTCCCCCCTAGCCAGATTCTCGACCCTCACCTTCAAGGCACCTGTTGCTTCTTTTACTGACCCGGAAAGTTGAATGCGAACAACGTTCCCTGAGTCGCGCACATTGAGTGTGCAGGCTTTCCTATCCTTGATCGAGCTCAGAAGATCATCCCACTGTGCCTTTTGAGCCTTGTACTGCTCCACCGGAATAACAAGCGTAAAGTGCATCGGATCGGGAAGTCGGAGCCAGACAGGTTGATTGCCATATCGCCTATCCGAGAGACGTGTGTAGGCGGTGTGGGCCTCATCCCACGAGGAAAAGTGAGCACGCGCGAAAACGACACCCTCCATAGAACAGGCGCCAGGAGGGTCGTCAAATTTCTTAAGTCCTCCCGGAACAGCCCGCTCGATATCATCCCGAACAAGTCTAGCAATTTGCTCAACAGGGTACATGATGCCAAAGGCACCGCCAATGGGTAGTCGCCTGACGGAAATCGAGCCCGTGAACCCAATGACATCCTCATCAGTAACAGAGGGTGAAAGATTATTGATTTTGACCGCGTTAAGCCGCAAGTTAGGCACGAAACGACCACGGGGTTGAGAGTTCATCTCGACTTTGATGCGGCGACCGCCATAAACGATACGGTCTAGTTCTTTGACCTTGGCCTGAGCCGCAGCGACATCAACGTACTCCGCGATATAGCGCATGGAAGGGGCGCGCCAGGATATGGTCAGAATCTCGGGACTTTGACCAGTTGCAGCGCTCATACCCTCGAGGGAGTTGGTAGCGGACATTTCGACCACTAAAGTTTCCTCTTGAAATTCGACGCCATCGAGACCCAAGGCAAGTGCCCGTCCAGCAGCAATGTCTGTGACGATGTGTGCCTCGGATCTACGATCGGATCTTTTCTTGACAACGGAGTAAACATGGTTGGCATCCAAGCCCTGACTTCTGAGTAAGTCGTGGATATCATCCTCCTTTACATCGAGAGGAAGGTTCCCAACACGTAGCGTGCATGTCTCGAAACCTGTTATCAGATTGGGAACGTCGAGTCCCGCACTATAGGTTACCATGGAACCAAAAACAACCTGGCGAATCGTTTTGGCTGCCTCTTCTTTGACAATGGCGTTTGCACGCTCACGAGCAGCAGCGGCAGCTTCGGCCTCTTGCGCCCGAATACGCACGGCTTCCACGTGATCATGATCAACACCAGCACGTGGTGAACACGCAGCCGAGGAGGCGGAGGGAGCTTCCTCCACTAGGAGCGGCACTGGACTCGATGTCGCAACGAGTTTCTGCTTGTTCGATCTGGAGGACTCGAATCCCGGTTTCTGTACCTATAGCTCAATGACGGGTGAGTTCCATTGTGGAAAAAGGAAACATACATCAATATCATGGCTAAACCAACATTTGGACCCTTTGGTACAAGTCCCAGCTTTCCAAGCACGGCAAGGGGTCTCCCCACGCTTGGGTCTGGGGCGAGCATCAGAGGTATTGTGAGAAGGAGGACTGGATCTCAGGTCTGCAGAACCGGGATCATGGCGTTGGCTCTGCCAAGAGCGTTCAGTGTGGTCAATACATCCAATGGATTGAATCGAACTACTGGCTGATCCGTATGCGTATCTTTCCCAGTAGGCTGGGGGTTAACGGCGTTGAAAGAGTCAAAATTTGGCGCTTATCGACGGTACAGGAACGGGTTTACCTGTACATCCGTGTTGTGACTGAACTTGCACTTGTCCCCAAAACGACAATACCCTTGACTGTAAAAACGGCACTGTGCAGGCTTGCGACTACGAGTCGTAGTGGGGTGACCTGGGGAGCTCATGGTGGGCGTATTGGAAGCCTGAGAGCGTGTCCGTGCAACCAGGCTGCTTATACAATCGCCAGCAGGTGCAGGGTATGAACCAATCGCCATGCTGGCACATGCCATAAGACAGTCGTGCTTCGAGAGCCCCTCATTGGGAATGAGCCGTTGTATGATTGAAGTGGACGAGTCGCATGAGTCCGTCTTGGTCGCTCGTTGTAACTAGTTTTACCTTCTTTTCCACCCGCAACGTATGTCACTTTGGGGTCGATGAATGCAGTTACCAGGAGACAAAAAAAAACAATGTTCCAGATGGTCTTTGAACTTTGATGGTGGATATGCCTGCAGGTATCCCATGCTCCACTCGCCCGGGGCCCGCCCTGCTTACGTACATTCATGATGTCCGCGTGGCGAGGTGTGTTATCCTGCTACGACCTGGAGACCCATCGAAGTACATAAAATCTGTAAAGTGAAAGTATTCAAGATGACGGTAATGTTTGTTCCGACAATGGCCAAGGTCAAGAAGGATTTCACTGTGAAGTCGAGCAACTTGCTATACCTATATCACTAGGTACTCATCACGTGCACCACCCAAGCAACCCACTGGGTAGATCTCTTCAACAACGACCTCATTCCTCCATCGCATCATCCCCACTGTCGTCCTCATCCTCGTCCTCGTCGCTGTCGCTTTCTTCCCCCTCAGCAACCTCGATCGGATCCAGGCTCAGGTCATGGTCCGCGCCAACGTACGAATCACAAATCACATACAACTTCAGTGAATGCGTGCCCTTGGGTAATGTAAACTCAAGTTTGACGGCGAGTCTCTTGCTGATTGTAACACGCTTGATGACGTGCAGCTGCCGCGTGCTCGGCTCACCGACGACGAGCCACCAGTTGGCCATCTTCTTCATAGGGTAGAACGGGGCAACCACAATCTGATCGTCAGGATCCTCTTCGTCGGCGTCCCGAGAGAGCTCGACTTTGATAAAGATGGGCGCGCTGGCAGTGTACTCCCCCTTGACGAGTTCGTATGAAACATCGAGCGTCGGGTACGAGTTGACGAACTTGGCCACGTCTCGCCTGTCACATTACAAACAAAACTTAGAATATGTGATATAACACTGGATCCCACAACGTACATCTGTTTGACGTCCATTTGCAGCAGCTCGTTTCGTTTGTCGTCTTCCATTTCCATGATGTCGTACACAGATTCGATGTCTGCGTCCTTGCATCGTTTGATGACCTAGGCGGATGATCAACTTCCGTGTGCGGAGTGAAAACAACACAACGGCACGTACGTCGGGCTCAAAATGTGGTATTTGTTTCAACGGCGAATCTGTCTCCCACATAGCTTGTACACACATCTGGGATAGGTCCATAGCTCCAAGGGCATTCAACCATGCATTCGATGACATGACATCCACGCAAGCCGAAAGCAAGTTCAGCACCTTCTCGAGCACCAACACTTGGTCAGCAGCGAGATCAGGCGGCAGTTGAATACGTGAAAAGTGTGCTTGCACAAGGAGGAATGTCTTAAAGTGCGGTGCTTCGAAGTCTGCCCGTTCAAGCTTGACGGGTAGACGGTCATATATACGACGGAGAACGACGTCTTCGTGGCGACGGATAGGGATCGTCTCGAACTCTGCAGATGACGAGACGACTTCAAGCAGGCCTTTTAGTTTCGTACGCTCCTTGAGCGATAGCGTGTACACCTCAACAGTGACATCTATCAAATAGTCAGGGACATGTTCAAGATAGCATGAGGTGTTACTCACAGGAAATATTATAGTAAGCTGCTATCATGCCGAGGTTAAGCGCAGAGACATCCATTTCATCCTCTGTGGTGACAGTGAGCGATCAAGTAGATAATCACCAGATGCATCAACCCACCAATCGCAATACACTTCGAGTTTACGAGATCTTGCAGCGTGGTCTCGACCAGTTCCGATAAATGGTCGGACAGTGCCTGATGACTGACGTTGTGCAGATTGTAGTAGTTCGGGTTCTGCGTCATCCGGCGATAAAAGTACGACCATGTCAAAATATCCTTTGATGAATCCCCTTGTGAGCGACCCTTGGCAAAACAATCGTGAATTTGGCACTCACCATAGCGTCCTGCTTGTTCTCGATCGTCTTCACCGCAATCTCAGCCAAGAAGTAGTCGTGGAGAAGGTGCGTCGGTAGGTGTGACTCGATCGGTAACCCCTCCGACAAGAATTTCTTGTAAAAGTCCTTGCGCGTCTGTTGACACATCAGCACGCACCGACTCCGCTCATCCTCCCGAGGACGACAAGCTCTGCCCATCATCTGTAGCACGTCCATGACAGGATAATCCACATATCGGTGCTCCTTGCCCTCGAAGAATTGCACTCCCATGATAATGACCATGTAACTCGCCACAGGGAGGCTCCATGCTGTATCCTAATCAATTGTTCTTCAATTCATTCTCATCGAAACGGCCAAGGAATGAAGCGTACTTTGGAAGCCACCAAGACCTGAATCGCACCGGACTCAAACAAACGTTCTACGATAACTTTGTCTTGTTTATCCAATGCCTCGTGGTAATACCCGATACCGTGCTTCAAACACTCCACGAGGCTCTTGTCACTGATGTGGTCAAGGTGCGGCTGCAAGTCCGCCTCGTCTATGTTCAGGAACCGGTCGGGGTCGTTGTCAGCAGTACAGTGCAATAATAGATCGTCTACAGTCATGCGGCACTGGCGTCGCGATGAAACAAACACGATGACAGACTTCGTTGGTGCATACTCCACAACAGCAAGATATGCTGGCTTGGACATGGCAATCATCAATGAAGGATAGTGAGGAATGGTGAAGCTTTGAAGGTGGATGTCCATGTCAAGAGGTCGCGAGCTAAGTGGATCATGAGCGATGAACAAACCACCCCCTACTGACTGACTTACCTTGGGGAGAAGTTGAAGATAGCATGCGATGGAGCGCCTATCCACTCTCCGAGGTCTCGGGCATTTGCAAGCGACACACCACAGGCCACGATACGCGTCTTGATTTCGGTCTGTGCAGAGACATACCGCGTCCTCGAAATGACTACTTCATACGTCGGGCCCACTTCCCCGCCGACGAGCTGGATCTCATCAGCAATAAGTAAGGCAATCGTCTGCACGTTCTTTCGCTGACGCCACCTGCGCGACAGAACGTCCCACTATCGTGACGGTTAGTGATCAAACAGGGAAGAATAATCCATTTGGACACTCACTTGACTCGGCGTACACACTATTACATCGCCTTTCTCCAACAAACGCAGGTCCGCGCTCGTCTCACCAGTCAAACTCACGATCTCTTTTCCTCCCTGTACACCGCTAAACTTGCGACGCCACTCCACAACGCGCTGATCGACCATTTCCTGATACGGCTCCACACAAACCGCTCTCGAGCTGTCCTTCTTATTCCATAGCTTGAGCAACGCGAATTCGGCGCAGATAGTCTTTCCACTTCCCGTGGGAGTACCAACAAACACGTTTTCGTCGGAGGTGTAGAGTGCTTGAAACACTTGGGTTTGAATTTTGTTGAACGTCTGGATCGTGTTCGAGTAGATCGCCTCAAACTCTTTGTTGTGCAACGCGGAGAGAGGCAGGGGCTGAAGGTCGAGGAGGGGTGTCGGAGGTGGGAACTTTTCAGGGAGAATGAGGTGCTTGAACGAGATAGGCAGTCTCGTCTCGGCGTGCAACCATCTATCCGATACTACTGAGATGTAGTAATTTGGAGGGACGGGCTCGAACATAGGGACAGTGATAGTGACATTGTGCTCATCTTCCGCGTACCGCTGACGAAGAACGAAAGTATCATGGAAGAGAATGATCTCGCCGTCGACGTCCTCGACGATAATGAAGAACGATTCGGCACCACCGTGAATCTTCTCCTCCCAGCGGAAATCGGGGACAATGGAGAGGTCAATGCGCAGGAGGGAACGGGTGATAGGCTGTACTTGTGCTTGCAGTCTGGGAACTTTGGTCAAGATCACTTTGAAAGCGGGGATAAGTAAGCACCTACTGTAATTTAGGGAAATTATGGACGAGTCGGTGAACGAGGCGGCCGGCATTAGGAATACCGATGAGCTCTCCAAGTTCAGGTGGGTTCAAATCAAAGTACCGGTACCACGGCTAGAATAAGCAAACGGTTGTATCAGCACCTCAACCATGTCTTGCACAGGTAGACGCACGAATTGTTTGCCCTCAGCCTTCCTGATCACTTCCTGAGGTACACCTTTGAATTGTCGAAGTGGCGTCATTGAACCCCACCTAGTTCCACCAGTCAGGCGTAAAGGAACAATGAGCTGGGACGCCTGTACTCACATCCGTCGCTCTACCATCTTGCACAACGCAAGACATGCCCGGGCTGGTACAGCCCATCCTCGCTTTAGACAAATTTCAAACATGGCACGTAGTATGCGTCCAGCCGACTGTTGCACGAACACCATGTCCGCGACCAATGCAAATCCTAAACGAAATCGCAGTCATGAATGACACAGGACAATAGATGGACTCGAAAAGGACGCACCTTCGAGTTTTAGCTGGGATATATATGCTTGCAGAAGCACGTTGATTTTGGCGGCAGGCTCGTCAACGCTCTCCTTGACGGGGATAGGTACGCGTTCCAGCAGTTTCGCAAGTTCGAGCTTCTCGTCTTGCCGCACCTTGAAACGCCGGTGTGAGTGAGCTAATCAAAAGTAGGTTTTATGGATCACTCACAGGCAACAACTTGAACTCGTTTGAGAGCGCAAACACCCGGAACAGTTCTAACGTCGACATTGTCGGCCGCAAGTGCTGGTTATACGTTGCCATCGAGCTATGGGTCACATAGTAATGTGATGCAATACGACCGAGTTCCGTGCTCTGAAATCGACCGGAAGATCGTTCGTACTTGACGAGATGACATTTTTCAAGGAGGGCTGCGGCAGAGTGAACAATATCGGCACGTTTCTGAACCAGGCTGTTGTCGTCCTCCTGGTAATCGACTCCGACTCCGTACAGCCCAGGGGACTTGAGCATACGCACGTATCTAATGAAATAGGTCAGAGATGAAAGGTCTACAAGTAGATGAAACCACTCACAGATATGTGTACCCCAACCATTGCACGGCTTCGTCGCGATTTCTGACCGTCCCGAGCACGATTTCTGCGTTCAAATTATCGGCCAGTTTGGACACGAACTGCGATTCGATGGGTAGCTGCTGGTTCATAAGCGACAGGTAATACTGAAGTTCCGAGTGATTCGTAATAATGATGCCTTCGCCGTAAGTGTCGTATTGCGGCCGTCCGGCACGTCCAAGCATCTGCAGGACATCTTGAGAAGATAATTCGACCCACCGTCCCTTCTCGGGGCTGTATATCTGTGTCCCTTTAATGATGACAGTGTGCGCGGGCAGGTTGACACCCCATGCGAGGGTCGCCGTGCACACCAATACCTGTACGGAACCGTCCGCGAATAGCTCCTCCACAAGGGTCCTATCCTCTCTCGACATACCCGCGTGATGAATTGCAAATCCAAAAGGAAGCAGGTCCCTCAAATTGCTATCCTTAACGTTCCCCGCTTCCTCGGTCAAAATCTCCCGCGTAGCAGAGTCAGGTCGGACAAACTGAGTGATCGTCTCCTTTTCGATAGCCATGTCGCGTATGAATCGAGCGGTCTTCGCAGTTTCCTTGCGCGAATGGACAAAGACAAGGGTTTGGTTCTTCCCTGCTTGGTCAAGAAGCTTCTCGTAGCAGACTTCGTTCATGACCTGGAATCGCTTGATAGCTTTCTTTTCAGTGACACCGATGAACTGCTGTTGGAGTCCACATGGACGGTACGAGGCGTCAAAGTAGAAGAGTCCTTTTGACTCGTCCACGCGGAGAAAGGTAGCTACGTCCTGGTGATTGGGCAACGTTGCAGACAGCCCAACAAGCCGAACGTAGTCACCAGTCTGCTCCATCCTCCGAATAGTACGTGCGACAACGCTTTCCAGAACAGGACCACGTTCGTCGTGCAATAGGTGGATTTCGTCGATGATCATGAGGCGAACAAGATTCGTATAGCTGGTATCCGTGCTCTTGCGGGTGATGACGTCCCACTTTTCCGGCGTCGTCACAATGATTTGGGTCTCGGAGATTTGTTGTTTCGTCATTTGAGAATCACCGGTCAGCTCACCGACTTTGACACCAAAAGTGGAGGTAAGACGAGAGGTAAAGTTGCCAACCATCTCTTGTACGAGAGCTTTCATGGGGGCAATATAGACTATCTTGAACTGGTCGAGCGCAAACTCGCCAGTCTCTTCGTTTCTGTACTTTGCCAGCTCATTGAGAATGGTCAACATTGCAACGTTGGTCTGAGTGCACCCCATGAGAGACGGCTTCAAGGTACAATCATTCAACTCACCTTCCCGGCACCGGTTGGTGCACAAAGGAGCAACGGCTCATCTGTGCCAAACGCGACAGGGAACAACTTGCTCTGCACCCGGTTGAGCTTTGGAACCGTGAACGCAGCCCGTACCCACTCGGGCAACTTGGAAACAGGAACGAGGTCATCGTCACTGCCGGCGTGCTTCTTTGGCGCGGGGACGTGGATTTCCTCGAAGCCCTTCCGAGACCGTTTGAAAGACCCGTCGGGAAGCTTGCATTTTTTGTTCGACATCAAGTGTCCTCCTTGACTGAACGCCATACTCTCGAGGTCGACCATCTTCTTCGGTTGGACCGTGGAGCCTGGCGCAAGAGTTGCCGTCTTGGGCACAGACGCACTGGCCTCCTTGATGTCAACATCCATAGCATCGTCGTGGGTCTTTTTAGCTTGTCGGTCTCCTGCCAGTTCCCTCAGGATCCACCCAACACCCTTCTCTCGCATCGCCACTTCTATGTTCACCCGCTCATCTGCGTCGCTCCGCATCAACTTGGTACACCAGACTATAACGTCTCTGTTCTTCAAGAACTTCGTGATGACGTGGAAGCTCTGATACTCGAACAACTCCATCAGCTGGTTTTCGCAGTCTCGCAAACTCGACTCCGAACCGAGAGTGGAAAGGACAGCGGCGGCTTTGTCTGCAGCTGTGACCGGGTCGGAATAGACTTCGGAAATCTGCCGCTGTACCCAGAAGCCATCAATGGTGTGTGGAGAAACGACATCCTTATCCGCTTTGGCTTTCCCTGCTTGAGAAGCAGCGGAAGACCCACCGACAACTAGTTCATCGGCATCGGCATCGTCCTCTCCCTTTATCTCCTCATCGCCCTCTTCCTCTTCTTCGTCATCGGTCTCGTCCCGAATTTCGTAACCTTCCTCGTCTTCCTCATCTTGTTCCTCCTCGTCAAAGACAACTGCAACTCCGATTTCTTCGTCAATCTCCGCGTCCTTCCGCTCCATGTCTGGGTCGACCACTTGCTCATCCTCGGCACCGTAGTCAGTTATCTTCTTCGACAGAGCGACAAGCTGGGAGAACGCATCGTTGGAAATACCACCTAATATAACCTCGATCTCCTTTTTCTTGTCGAAGTCCTTCAAGTTCTCGCCTTTGAGGGTCTCTAGGACAGCATCCGTAGCACTACGAATGATATCCTGAGCTTGGTCGCCGAGAGTCTGGTGCACAGCTGACAGCATGAGCTCGTAGACCTCTCGCGTCTCTGCAGTACGTGGTCGGTATGTCAATCCTTCGACGTCCTCAGTTGCCTCAATGATGTCGGCAAACCCAAAGCCAGCCTCGGTACGACGCTTTGTAGACGCTGCCTTTTCAAGGGTGTGGTGTCTTCCAGCATCTCCTGCTTTCTTCTTTTTCTTTTCGATGTCTTTTGGGGCGGCTCGTTGGACACGCGACCCCATCTCCTTGGGATCAATTCGACCTGCGAGGGAGGTTGGCGCACCATCCGGTTCCTTGTCTCGTCTTGGAAGCGCAGAGCGGTCGGCTGTGAGGACGAGGGAGGAAATGGCACCATAATTGTACCCAGAAAGGTCTGGTTTTCCACTGGGTCGACCCGACATTTTGGCGAGATTATGCTACAAAGAAAACAAAGAAAAGAAGTAAGACAGAGAGAGGAGGCGATTGAAGTAAGATCAAAAGTGGTTGTTCGACGCTGCTGTCGTCGTTGTGGAAGACGAAGACAAGCTCGGCAAGTTCTTTCTGGCTGTTGAGTGCAGCTTACTCAGTGACCTCCGTTTCAAACACGAGTAAACAAACTACCGCCATTCGAGTCTTGACTCTCCGGACACGTTGAAAAGTTGAATTAACGACCACTGCGCTTCAACTAAGACTAACATAAATGCTTTAAGCGCAGTAATGTGGCCAATGTCGTGCGAGCACCATGACTCCTGAAATTTTTTATTTCTCATCTGTGACTCTGATACGATCGCTTCAATTGTCTCCGGCGCCCTGGACCCCAACGTTATTCTGGATCCCGTGGCCGAGGAAGAAAAGAGCGACAGCACTGAGGACGAAAACGAATGAGGGGAGGAGGAGGACATCACCCCGTTAACCTCAGCTTCGCTCTATGACTTTGACGGTCCATCCGACTTGGGGGCTGGAGATTTACTTCACGTGGTGAGTATGTGCCACGAACAAAATTAACTTGGGTATGTACATATGCCGTCGAGAGTCCAACTAGCCATGAAATCATCCTTCAGTTTCGAGCGAACACAACCCTCCTGAATACCAAAAACAGTGAGCAACCACCGAGACGCCAAAAGAGGGCACTTTCACGAGGTCAATCACTCTCTTCACGCTCTCCATCTCCAACAACGCTCTCTTATATCTCCTCAACCTAGCGAACTCTACCCCCGCCAGTGTCTCGCCGAGCTTCTTTCTCGCCCCAGGCTGGAATCTCCGAAAATCCGTCTTAGCGACAAAATCCATGAATAGCACTCTCGAAAGCCCCTGGCAGACCCCGCAGCCTATTTCGAACACGGGTGTCTCTACGTCACACCTGACGACATCGATGAAGAACCGTACGCGTGGTCGGGTTGGACGCGGGCTGGAGTTTGGGAACAGATCAGCGAAGAACTCGAGGATGACGAGTGATTCTGTGAGCTTGAAAGAAAGTGGGGATGGCTCTTCGGGTGGCACGTCGGGCCCACCGCAGGTGAAAGCAGGAAGCTACCCAGCGCAGGGACACTTGAACGGTGCGTCCATGATGCGGGCGACGGGTTTTGTCACCCATATTTCCAGTCAGAGCGCGAACCACGCTAATTGTTGTCAAGGTCGGAGCCTCGTGACATGTATGTTGCTCTGGCTTCTAGTAGAGTGGTTTCGATCTTCAGAGCATGTATTTAAAACACTACTCAAGTCCCTGTCGAATGATCTACCCAATATCTTACAGCGCGACAAAAACGATGTCTCTCGAGGCAAGTTCATTACTGGTCGAATCATACGAAAAGAGAGCAGATACCCAGAGCAAGAGGAGTCAGTGCGATGTCTTGAAACCCACCAAGATACAAAAAACCCCAAGGTCAGAAGACAGCGGTTTTGGTTATACGAAGGAAAGCCTCGGTGACGCTCAGGTTTGTGCACGGAATAGACATGCGTACACATTGCCTTCGTCTCACTCTTGTCTCTTAGCTAAAGGCTGGATGTGGCATGAGCCCTCGCCATCGTCTCGAGGTGAGTGTCGCTCCTTCCTTCTCTTCGCAGTCGACCTCCCTTTCAAGGGGTTGTGCCGTTTACCCTGTTGTGCCCGACCTTAATTGAGATTCAGTAACAAAAAGTTTCCGTTAGATTTCAGGTTTCCTCTAAAAAAAATAGATCGTTGGGAGTAATGAACGGCTGGCAACTGGCGGACGCATACTGTAAGCTCGCTTTGAGAACCGGCCATCCGTGCAGTGTCGACTAATCGATTACTTGATAAGTCTGTTTCGTATAGAGATTCTTGTGTCAAGTTTTACC
>JBBPUO010000117.1:36685-57806 GCA_038094755.1 Caloboletus firmus | reverse complement strand
CGCGAACTGATCGTGGTTCCATAAATCGAGTACAGCGTCGTCGATATGAATGTCTGGCTCCTGGAATGTGACGAATTGAATACCATATAAAAATACGACCAAATGAAGGTAGATCGGGGGTAGAATTGTTCAGATACATCGTAATCCAACAAAATACGATGCTTACAGTGATGCCGGATAAACGTTTGATTGTGATTTTCCCGTCCCGTCCACCAATTGCGAGAGAGCGGTCATCTGGTGAGAGTGCGATTGAACGTACGCCTTGAACGTGTTGGATGAGACCAAGTTCTGTGTGCGTCAACGTGTCCCGGAACGTGACGGTACGCTTTGCAGCGTATGCGAAGAATTCCCCATGTTGTGGCAGGGCAATGCACGAAGACATGCTGCTATTGGAAGCTGGCCATTGCGAGACCGTTGTCCCGGTGGATGCTTCGATTCGGCTGACTTTACGGTCGGATACGACGAGGAGCTGATCATTTGACCAGAGGAGACCAGCGTGCGGTTATTGGATGCGACGAGCCGAGTCGAGTCGGGTGCGAAATCGACGCCGTTGATCTCATCGTCCTCCTTGTGCGAGGAGGCTTTTTTATATGTGTTTGCGTCCCAGACAAAGACTTCACCCGAGGACGTCCCCGCTGCGATCCATCTGCCATCCTTTGAGACAGCGAGACACTGCACACGGTCCGCTAACATTGTTCCCACTGGCTTGCCGTCTGCTACTCCCCACACTCGAATCCCCTCCGCCCCCCGCTCAAGAGATACTCGCAGTTTGCTGAGAATGTCACTGCATTTGTCCAGCTTCCAACGTCAATTTCGACGAGTGGGGGACGTTCTTGTCCATCTGTCAGCACCAAGGTAGTTTCACCTTGTCACCACGCACCGGTCATTCCAGACGTATTCATCAGCGACGTAACGTAGCAGAGCAGTGGAAAGAGCCAGCGATCAAGCTGTGGTCCTTGTATCCCTGCTTTGTATTCTATATGCGCTGCTCTTCCTTGATATAGATCTGTGCGCACATGCTACATCATATGTTTTCTTTACATCCTGATCTCTATGGACTGTGTTTCCAACAAGGAATCGTTCCCTCCCACGAAGGCATCGCATCACGAAAAACACACTAGTGGATACTAACAACTATCTGCGGCGCGTGGCGGATAAGTTGTCACTCATTCCACGACACAGTGCATTTCATCATACAGGGTACATTCACCGGCTTGAAACAGTATCTCCTCTCCCACACAACATTAATAGGAACGGCCATCACAGGGTTCTGTGTCGAGGTGAGCGAGATGGCAAATATCCAGGTCCCCGCTTCTCAGCATCCTGAATACGATTCACGGTCGCCGAGGTACTCGTGGAGTCCGTGTGTCGCCTCTCACTCTACCTCTTGACCCCCACCGTCTCCGATGACCGAGCATGGTTCGGCATTCGCAACGACACCCGGGAGAGACGCGTTCTGATTTGGGACTAGCTTTGACGTCGTGCGGGGTGCCTCGATCTTGAGATTCACCCGCTGTTGTGCGTGAACTGCGACGATGGCTTCCTGAACCCGAACGCGGGCCGTCCAGAGGGAAAAGGAGTAAAGGGGAGAATAATGTCTTGTCTGGTTCGACGCGATTCCATGAAGGGCGATCATCTCTTCTCAGCGCATTATTCTGCAATACATTAGTATAACTGTACCTCAATATAAGCATTGTAGATTTGTCAACTTATTTTTTTAACTGTTTAACAGGTCTTCTCCTTGACACTAGGCTCCTCGATCACTAACCAACTTGAAGACGGGCTTACTAGTCGCGACCACAGTGCAATTACTTCCAATGACCAGCTTTTTGAACTACCATGTGGTCCCTGGTGTCATTGCTCATGATAACATGACCCGGCGCCACGGGGCGTTCGTGATCGTGTTATCGTGCGATATCAGCCTCTGCGGCCGCGTGAGGTCACGGTTACCACCGCGCCTTCGGGTCGCTGGCCGGGGGTCCCATGTATCGCTAGTCAACGTCGTTGAGTCACCGCTTCCGTCAGTGCACCGTCGTCGCTTTGTTTCCTGTGTTAGATGGAAGAGAGGAAGGTACACAACATGGTGCCATGAGCACATGCAAAGAATAAGGATTGCCTTTCAGTTCGGAGAGAACTTGGAGAGAAGGCTATCGTTTGGGAGAAGGAAGCGCGGTGGAACAAGCGCGACACGGGAAACAGTGCCAGTGACAGGATATATCATTGCTGTCTGGTGCTGTGAGTAATTGCATGCACTTTGATTGATTCGGATAGCATTTCGTGTTCGACCTGTGGGGTGAGACCCCAAGAAAATGGGTATGTCTGGACAGAGACAAATGAGTATTGTGTTGAAATATTCTCGGCCCAAGTGAGCGCTAAACGCATTGGCCGTCCCTCATAGTAGACATGCCACTTCTGAGAGGGTGTAGAAGACCATGCATCATTGCTCCATCACAAGACACCGATTCTGAAGTGCGCGATGGCGGCATCTCGTTTATTCCTGATGCCCCCAAGATAGACAGTTCGTCGGACGATGCTTCCAGGCGAATGGACAGGACAAAAGCTTGTTTATGACACTGCGACAAAGCTAGTGATAACAGGTAAAATGGAAGTCTCTACGACTCGAAATGTCGAAAAACACGCGCCTTCTGAATCGCCCGCGTCCCGGCTAAAAGGGCCATCGTAGCAGCCCACGCTAGATAGTGGGTGATGGTCAAGAATGAGGCCACCTCCCAACCGAGGGCAAGCTAATCCCCATATCTGAATGCCACATCTCCCTGGGTGTCGTCGTGAATGCCGAACCAAGAGAAGTCATCGAAGGCAGTGGTAGGACGTGGGCGTAAGAGGTAGAATGAAAGACGACGTACGGACATGAATACCGTGAATCGTATTCAAGAGGCACTTTTTCCTGGATTCGTCGAGCAGGTATATGTACTATGATGAAATGTCTCGTAGCGCGACACGGGTGACAACTTGTCGATTGCGCAGATAGTTATCCGTATCCACTGGCACGCGTTTCGTGATGCGGCGTTGCCTGGGTGGCCTGAAGACTGAAGAGTGGCTCGACGCACTGATTCGTTGGAATATCACATGGATCAATGGATACTACCTAGAACAGAACGTAAGACGGTCTTTCGAAATCAAATCTAGAATTTGTGTGACGTGGGTTAAGGCATCGGCCCCAGTTGTACACTGAGATATAGTGGAACTCACCCCCACTTTATGGTGAAACTTGACCCCATCACCATCCATCATTTCTTCAGGTTCGCAAGCGATGCCTGCAGTACGGAACTAGAAGGTGTTGATCAAGTATACCAACCCGCGTTTTCAATGAAAGAGTTTTTGAACGAGCACTATTCAACTTTAGCCTCAGGCTTTAGGACACTGCAATGATCGTTTTCTGTAGTCTGCCAGGTACCTTTATGAGTGCAGTCCGGGTCAGTTGCCACATGATCAATAGTAGCAAGTGCCAAGTACTAATAATTTCTATCACACTGTCACATGTTCCAAGTCAACTAAACATGGTAATCTCTTTGTACCTATACTACAGCTTGGAGTGTCAAGGCCACCACGTCTGCAACTTGAAAGCCTTTGTCCAAACGCGAGTCTCATCCATCGACCATTACCTTCACTCGGACTCCGATTCAAGTTCACTCGGGACATTGTGCAGAGACAAACGAACAAACCTGGTCCAGGTATTATGAGTTCATTAATTGTCGTTATTTCGACAGCGCTATCTCTCGGGGCGGCATGGCGTTACCTCTCTCCAGATCGGCGACAAGAACGGAAGGGTACGGTCAGCTCTGTGATGACAGCAACAACTGGCCTGCACACCCTGCTCGTCCTATCCAACATTGCATTACGCCAACCTCCAAACCTGTTCGTCCGATTAGGGATACCCATAAGCGCGCCAGTGGACCATATAAAGTCTCTGTTGATAAAGGAAGCTGGATTCAACACGATGGGGGGACGAGGCGCAGTCATTGTTCCTCCTGAAATTCCAAAAGATGTCGACATATTGCTCACGAGGCTTGGTGGACGTGGAAGTAGAGATACGTACGTGAGGTACGTGCGTTCAACCCCTCCCTCGCAATGCGGAGCTCACGGGAGGCAGGTTCGGGCAACGTGCCATGCAAACATGTTCGTACTGTTCCTCGACTGCCGACTATACGATTCTTGTCCTGTCTGGCATTCTTCTTGAGTACTTGCGAGTCACTACAGTGCTCCTCTTCTTAACCACCAATGTCAATGGCCGACAGAGGTGGAGAACGAATGTCCTCGGCGCCCTCACATGTGCTTTCCTAGCTGAAGTCTATGCGTTCACTTCCGCCAGCGCAGTGCCACTCGAAAAAGACGCCAACTCAGCGTTCATGGTACGTCTGGCATTCGTACTACGACGCGTCTGTGAGTCCTGAGGATGAATCATGATCAATGCAGTGGTACGACAATCTGTTCCTGGTTCGCAACGTGCTTTTCTTGGTGCTTCCCGTCTTCATTCAGATCTTGCCCGCCGTCTACCCCCCTCCTCCAGCCTCGGTAGCGCTCGCCCCCGTACTCGGGGGCCTCGAACGTACTCTTCATCGCGCCCATCTGCTCAAATACTTCCGCCAAGCTATCCTGAGGCACCCGTACACCCGTGAACGGGCAGTCGAATTCTGGGCCAACGATGCTACCGAAGGCGCAACTGCGCGAAGCAATCCAAACGTACAGACGACCGCGTCCAAACTAGGGTTTGGGTTCGCAGCACCAGCTGGTCCCGGAAACAAGAGTGGGCAAGAAAGCGTGTTAAGGGTCAATGCGAGGATGGCAGTTCGGTCGTTAAAACCATTGTTTATGCCCCCGCCAAATTGAGTGCGAGGCGAAACAGATGGTCTTTACAACAGATGTTCTTACTGTAATAAACTCTATGTTTCTTCACCTTTGGGTCATGGGGTGGCCTAGGGTTATCTGCAGCCCGAACTCTTTGCCCCATGGATCCCACAGCCGAGACAACTGCCTGTCCTTAACGACAGACACCTGTTACGCCAATTGTGTATTGTTTGCCCGAACTGAGTTGTTGTCATGACCTTCCTTCGAAACGAGGGTGGCATCCATTGATACATCCTCATCCTGTCATATGGTTGATTGTGTGCGGCTGGGCGGACGGGAGGATCCGGGTAAATCTGCTTGGGCTGGAGTTGCAGTACTGTAGACACGCTCCTCTGAGTTCAGCAGCTGTTACATCCACATCAAGTATAAAAACCAACCAATTATCATACCTTTTTCTCGGAAGTTCAGTGGGAGATCATGCGTTGCAAGTTGATGTGTTTGAGTGCGAGTGCGTTTTGCAGCGGGGGGACGCAGAGAGACGAATCGACTACGTTCACCGAATGTAAGCATTTACCTGACCCCCCATTATGGCATTTTAGCGACGCAACCACCCCCGCGTTAGGCGTTACGGTTGCCTCCATACAGAAAGGTACAGTACGCTTCCAGGTCCCGCACTACAGCTTGGTCAGGTTGTCGGTTGCAAGTGAGCCCGCGGTCGATGCAGGTGAGCCAAAGGCTGTCGGACGAGGTAGAGGCAGGAACCACGACGGTCAAAAGCTGAGCGCCAACGATGCTCGAGGCAGACCGTAGGCGAGTCTTCCAGAATCCTGCCTTGTCATTTGACTTCAATCCCCAGTCTCTCTCCTACTGTTCCTCAAGCCTCTGTTGCTGCGCATTGCCTCCACCGCAAGATGCTTGCTACATTCTATAAGGTATAGCGGCACCACGGATGATTGGCCAGGTCCTTGTCGTCCGCTTTGGAAACCTTTGTCCAGTCCGGCCAAGGTTCTGTGGGGTTTACCACGGATCGATCCGCGACAATGCTGATCCCCCAGATCGTCGCTCCCTGCTGGAGGGTCCAACCACACAAACCATTTCCTGTAGGAATGCTTGTTAGATAGTGTATTCTTGGTCGACCTACATACTAATTCGCTAATTCGAGCTTCAGCTTCATCACAAGCGGCACGACATCCATCGTCCCTAGAATAGGCGTAGTTATGTTTACGTGGATGATGTTGTGCACAACGTCTTTGACGACGTTGGGCTGCATGGATGGGATAGGGTTTGTACTTGTGCGATCAGAGGGAAAGTGATTGAAAGGAGGGGGCGTACAGTACTGCAAAGAGCTAGCTAGGGTTTAGAGAAGCACTCGCGGGATTGGTGCAAACACAATAACATTTTGAATAAGTCGCAACCGCCACGTAAAATCATACTAAGCACGAGTCTCGACATCGTTTTGCAGTTGCTCCTGAGGCAATCTGAAGAATCGAAGGGAGGCCCACTTCGGTCGAAACTCGAAGACATTCCCCCCTTTCACCTGCACGGTTCTAGTTAAATTCGGGAGATGTTTCCGACGGAAGGAAGACATTCCCGCATGGCGAATACATATGGAGAGTCCAGAGAGATGGTGATCGTGCCTGTAGCAAAACATAAGAATGACAATGTTGAATTCGGGAGAGATTGGCACTCCAAACCCGCTCCCGATGAGTTGGCGGTGCTATCCTTGATGAATTCCTGTTTAGCCTGATCGCAAACACCCGAGAAGCAATTCAGCAACTCCTGCTCGCTCTCCCTCCTGAAACGGTGGCTGAGATAATTCTTCTGATAGTTGACGGTCTGAATCAGAGTGGAACCAGTGAAACAGGTTACGATTGGCTAACTACACCGTAATTACTTGCTTTAGGTATAAACAAAGGCAAACACTGACTCGGTTGGGCCTGCCTTACCTAACGAGGATGTTTAGGGCCTCACTAGCACCAGGTCGACGACGACACCTATCACGAATGCGGCGATGATCAGGTTTATACTAGTGCAGGTGAGTTTATTCCAGTTGATCCGGGCACGACGACATATCTTTCTAATATGAATATAGAACAGGCAGGGGAAAACCCGGCTGTCGAAGTGGTATGTACCATATGATGATGAGGAGAAGGTGAGGTACTTAATGGCTCGATTGCATCAGAGATGCACCGAAATAACCTTGCTTTGTCTAGGTGAGGCTTCGGGGTGAAGTACACAGATTAGTCGCGCCTCGTGATCAGAAGTACCAGTCGAACTTCGTAGAGGTCAGTCGTCGTGAGAATTAAAGAGCTTCCTCTCATTCCCATGGCCTATAGTTCAAGAACCACAAGATAGTGTACCGTCGCTACGCTGGTCTTTTCTTCTGCGTGTGCGTCGATGCCAACGACAATGAACTCGCCTATCTTGAAGCTATCCATCTCTTCGTAGAGATTCTCGGTGAGCTCGGAGCTTGCTGACAACCTATCGTCTTCGATGGCTGACAAACTTGGGCGCTTTCTCTCAAGATTCTTTCTTTGATAACGTGTGCGAGTTGGATCTGGTTTTCAACTTCTATAAGGTTGGGAACGTCTTTTGCTCGTACATGCCACGCTTTTCCATTCACCGAACCTATCAGGTCTATGCAATTTTGGACGAAATATTCTTAGCTGGTGAGGTCGAAGAGACTAGCAAGGATGTCGTTTTGCAAAGGCTAGAGGAACTAGAGAAGCTAGAATGAGCTCGTGGTCGCACGCCCGTGTGTGATTCTCACCATTTCCATTCCATGATATACCGACTTCCGAATTGCACCGGATGCTGACATCTTTCCATCTACAAAAGATGATGCAGTTATACAATGCTGGGTAATTTAAATGGCATGTGGATTTTATACCTTTTCGACGTAACGTTTCTTGCACTCGACACCACGCCTACTGAAATGCTTCTTGTCATGCCTGGTATACTACATAGCCTCGGCCCAAAACTTTCGGAGGTAATGATACCGCTGGACGTGAGTGCTTGCGGTGAGAGCGTTGAAACGATCATAACCCTGGCAGTAGGTCAAGGGTTGCTATGAGAATTCCAGACCTCAGCCTCAGTGGGGGGGAATGTGCTCAGATGTGATCGTCGTTGAAATTGAATACAGCAGAATTATTAGCGTTCTTCAGATATGGTCGAAGCTTATCCATTAGGAATGTGGTTACCTTGGCTTCACACGGGCAATTATGTTTTGTTTCATCCGACTCAGTCGGGTGTCATTCTGCCTTACCTTGTCCACACAACACTATAGCCTCCCAAACTGCGGAAGTGGTTGGCAAATGTTACTCGTTTCAGGAATTCCCATTTCATTTCACGTAGATCGAGCACCACAGTTGGTCGCTGGTCGCACTGCGACGTTCTCGCGTTGATTCCAGGGGAAGTTTTTCCATGATCCGCTAGCGTAAGTGGGGCGTTACTAGATTTCAAATGCGAAGATCGACCTAAACAAGGTATTCGAAGATCGGTGCCCATTGTAATGGTGTCCGAAAAATTCTTCCGAGTACGCAGTACTTGTACGGCTGTGTCCTAAGCCTAGGTGCGTAGTGTTGAAATACCGTGACATTGTCCGCAACTCATGTTGTTTAGATTCGACCAGTGGTAGAGAACTCGAGCGTGTACAGCTGATCACGGATAAACAGGTTCCACATGGTTGAGTAGAAAAACAATCCGTCGCTCGTGGATCCGTCAGCTGTTGGTTTTGGGAAGATACAGTCATATCCAGGCTTGGATGAAACGAATGTTTCGTCTCTCCAAACGGGCTGGCATATCCGAATCTGCTCTGGAATCCCCACAATCATGTGCTCGCACGCTTACCTGGCGGAAATAGGACATTTGAGAAGCGTGAGCCATTCAAGTGCATTCAATCTGGATCTAATTTTGTTTCCTGGGCAGGGCTGATGCATCTACGGACACGCTATCTGCATATGACAAAAGTTACCACCTTCTCCCCGCCCTTCCCTAATACTGACATACACGCCTTGCATTTGATCATTTCTTGCCGACGCAGCAAGTTGCAGCCGTTCACTGGGATCCATGACGTTGTCAATCAACTGCTGAGTTCTCACATATACACAAGAATGTCCATGATTTCCGCGTGGATATTCCCGCCGGCGTAATCTAGCGATCACAATATCAAATCTCCCAATTCCGAGTGTCCCTGTCTTCTCCACGTTATTAGGCCGACTAATCGGACGGGTAAAAAATGGGCCCCGGGCCCCGAAGCCAGACTTGCTAATAGGGAGAGCATACAAGATCAGCAAGAATCTAATCGTCTCTATCCGCATCTGGCGTTGTTCCCGCACTCCATTTCCAAAGGCGGGCGTGATGACGGTCAAACTTAAAAAGGCCAAGGCAAATCCTCTGTTGGTGGAATATTTCGCTATTTTTTCCATCATACGACGTCTGTTGTCACTTTGCGTCTTTATTTGCCATTGCTAGGCGGTAGTAGCATCCTCCCAAAGTCAACGCCAGCCGGAGAGCCTTGATCCCGTCGCTCGTTCTGCTCTTTGCTTAGCACACTGTCGCAACCGCTGGATTCGGCTGGTAGGTATCCGGATCTTGTTTGTCAAGGCAAAGCTTTACTTGACGGATTGCTTGTTCTCAGGTAATGCGGAACATCGTCGTCACATGGAACTGTCGTTAGAGCCGTATCGGGTCATCGTCAAACATGTGGGAAGTAGGGCAGACCTCTGCACGCTCTGCAGGGTAAACAAGGGGTTTCAAGTGGCGGCAGAGCGGGCGCTGTACAACACCATTTACGCGGCGGATGCGTGGGACACTTTCGGGATATGCAAGCTGTTCGCGGAGACTCCCCGCCTTGCGGCAATAGTCGAGGCTCTGACGCTTTTCGTTGGCGACGAGGATGACAGTGACAGCAGCCCCCAACCCGAAGTCCATTTGCCGAATGACTTTTGGCCAACCGTATCCGAGGCGCTCCGCCACACGCCGAGATTGCGCTTCTTGAACCTCCACCTTGACAATGCAGGCGACGCTACTCAGGCGTGGATTCTCAACGGCGTCGCATTCCGCCTTCGTAGCTTCCACTGTGACCTGCAGTGGGATGCTCATCTTGTATCATTTCTGAACACTCAACCCGACATCGATGATTTGTATATCGTAGACTATTTCGTTCCCGGGGACACTGCCCAAACCTCCACATCTATATTGTCACCCCTGGATCCTGGCGCACTCCCGAACTTATCAACCCTGGAATGCACCTTTGCCGAAGCCGCGTGTGCGCTGATTCCCACCAGGCCTATTTCCCGACTCAAAACATGCTTCTCTAAAACTCGACCGCAGGAGAAGAGGGAGGAGTTGTTAATCCTGTTCTCAAAGTTGCAGGAATCGAGACATCCACTTCGTTCGCTCGATATCGCCGATTCGAGTTACTACGAATCGTTCTCTATGGATCTCCTCGCTTCCGTGGTGAGGTTGCAGAGCCAGGTTCGCGACCTACGGTATCTTGGGACGCTTGTCCTGCCCATTGATGGTCATCTTGTACGTAGTTCTGTCTTAAGCAGGTCGTTGTCGATTGACCCCTTCTATCAAGCGTCTCAGTTTTTACGGGCTTTTGAGGAACCTCCATTCTCTGGAGTGTGTCGAAGTGGACGTCTCGGAGTGGGAACCACCGCCATCTATTCCTGCAGGCATGCGGGCACTGGCAAGTGAGCTGCGGCTTTACTGTCCATCACTCCAGCGAGTAATATTTGTCAATGAATTCGAGAGGACGGTCATTGCCACATCTCATGTCACCTACGCTCCAGACTGCGACACCAGCACCGAAAATTTCTGGAGAGAAATTTAACCGGTTTTTCTTTTGGAACTTTCTCCTGGATGTTGCCATGCTAACCTCATTATTATGAAGCTTCATTGCCCCTATCATTCGTCTTGTTTGCCGTTCTTCGTGTTCATCGCATGTAGCCATAATAAAGACCATCGAGGATCTCCGTCTGACACCACGATCTCGCGCCATATTCTGTTCAGACATGTAACTTGCGATCTGTGGTTATATCGGGAAGCCGATCGTTGTCGGCCACGAATAATTCACATGCATCGCATGCAACCGGGCTGAGATCACATGAGCCAAACTTAAGCTTGACGTGTGTATGTAACTCTATTTGACTTCCTACCCTCCTAGTAAATGCTTTGAACTCAGACAACAGATAGTTATCAAAAGTTGCAGAGATATGCCAGCATCCCAATCCACGCCTCGGAGAAGCTTGCAGCCTACTTGCTAGGCATGATAAGTTACGTTGTGTGCGGGTAACGTCAGGAACCTCTTATAGCCAATCGGCATCTCCCTGAAATTCTTTGGTGATCTGTCTTTATCTTTACGAGATATGAGGCCGAATTAATGGCAGGTTCAAGTAGGAGTGCAATGTTTCACTTTGATCACTGCACTGCCCGTTTCTAATGTGACCATGCATGCTCGTGCTCGCTGAGATGTTGGCCTTTTCTATCGAGCCCGTCCGCGGATGCATGCGCCGTCGGCTTCTGATGTGAATAAGGGCACTCGTGCATCGAATCACGGAACGTCACGAGGAGCACGCCATCCATATTACGACGATGATTGAAAGGCATGTACTTTCCGGTGCACTGCTTGACCCTGACTGACTGACGGAAGAACGAGCGTTGATGCATTGATGCCCTCCTTTCTAGCGACTTCACATTACGGCCTTGTGGCAGAAGCACATTGCGCAGCGGACTTGAAATGACCACCCTCAATTTTTTCGTGCGTTCTGTGGCGGATCATTTCATGGTGTTGCAGTGTGGGCTAACGCATACATTGCACTCGTGTTCGGTGGCGAGGGTCGATGAGGACATGGGTTTGCGTGTGAAGATGCGCACGGAAAAAGAAAAACGCACCCGGAAGGTCTGTATCGGTGAGGCCTAGGCCAGACAAACATGCCCCAGCTGATTCGCAGCAAATGTTGCTCATTTGAAACCGATATAGCAAAGTAGGGTCGGGAATGAACTGAATTGTAAGGGGTGGTCGAGCGTAAACTCAAGGGTGGTCTGGTCAGGGTGTATCTATAGAGATTGATGCACATGGCGAAACGTTCCATTGCTGCGGTACTGCGGTGCACATTTGCTGAAATAGTCTCAGGTATTGTGGCTTGCATCGCGAGAATGTCCGGTCGTTACTAGAACCCCCCTCTGGAACCACCCCCGTGCTATAGTGGATCATGAAGAGCACCGATCAGTCTTACTGTCCAGCATTTCATCTTATCGAGCTTTCGTATGGCGGGAATGGTGCGCAACGTGAGCGGCAGGAGAACTTGGTATGTTATCGGTTGTGTGTTGGGGTCGCTGGCCGTCCCGTGGCGCCTTCGCCGAATGTTTGGAGTTCTTCACTCAAGCCTCTATCGCGCCGGACGAGCGTCACCCTGGGTCTCGGCGCTCGATTGCCGCCCACGTCCTACGCCACCAGATCACAGTTATGATGTCATCTGGTGCGCATGTCATCATCAAACTACTACACTTGCCTAATGCGTATGGTGCTCTTGGACCGTATATAAAGGAAGGCGGGCGACGCTACCCTCCAGTCGCATCTTCTTCCCTCTCTCGTCGCATCTGTAACAGTGTATAATCAACATCAGGCAGTAAACATGACAAACCAAGATCCCAGGTGAGCGCGCAAGACGATGTGTGGACGCAGAAATGAAGCTAACAGTGTACCCGTAGCAAAGTCTCGGGCCAGTTCCACTCTGTCAAGGGATCTGTCGTCGAGGGCGTACGGCCGGGCCTCCCCTCTTCGCACCAGAATTGGTCTGACGTTTTTCTAGGTTGGTGATATGACGGGCTCCCAGGGCTTGTCGCAGGCGGGCAAGGATGAACATGCCCGCGGCGAAGAGGAACGTAAAGGTGCTCAGGCCAAGGGTTACGCGCAAGGCGTCTCCGATAGGTTGGGCGGCTACAAAGACTCGATCGTTGGCGCGCTCAGTGGAGACAAGTCCCAGCAAACCGCTGGTAAGTGTTGCAGAATAAAGTTTTTCGTCCCAGCTTGCTGATCATTTGGACAGGAAACGTGAGGAATGAGAAGGGACAGGCTCAACAGGAACTCAACAAGCCTAGCCGCGATTAAGTATAACATTTGTGTATGCGGGTCGTGCTACAGCACTGTACGTTTCGGACGTTGTAAATTGGAAACATGATGTGGTCCGAATCATTTCCCGGAAGGAAGTTGATAATACAGTTTTTATCGATGTCTGGAAAACGATGTTCTAACTTTCGACCAAGGCACGCAGTTACACCCAACTCTGTGGATTTTTCAAGACTTGCACAATCCGCTCCTCCTCGCTCCCTGCCTGCGTCCCAAGCTCTGACATGTACTCCCATCTAGCCGTCTCTGGTAAGCTCATCAAGATACTCTCGATCCGTGCGGAAGGTGTCTTTAAACCAAACTTGGTGCCCCTATCGTACACCAGGTTGAACTCCACGTATCTCCCTCTGCGCAGAAGCTGCCATCGACGATGATGGTCTGTGGGAACGTCACGTTGCTTCTGTAGTAGCGGAATGTACGATGGGATGAAGGCGTTTCCAAGACGCGAGATCAACTCGAAAATTTCATCTGGTTCCCTTGGTCTCTTCACATCATCAGAGATGCGGGCGTGCTTCTCGTTGGAGAGGTCATCAAAGAACAGACCTCCAATTCCTCGGGTCTCCTGCCGGTGAGGGATGAAGAAGTATTCGTCGCACCACTGTTTGAATGCACTGTACAACTCGTCATTCTGACAAGCACCTTTCAAGGTCTTGTGAAAGTGTCTCGCGTCCTCCTCATCAAGGTAGGATGGCGTTAGGTCGGATCCGCCACCGAACCACCAAGCAACGATTTTACCCGTCTGATCTCCTTCGCCTGCTTGCCCAGTGATTTCAAAGTAGCGGTAGTTGGCATGTACAGTCGGTTCTAATGGGCTGCGGGGATGGATGACGAGACTGATGCCTGCGGCAAAGAATGGGAGACTGGTCTTTTCATCATAGGGGAGGGAAGAGTGATCTGCCCGCATCTCTTTGATCGCAGCCGGGGGGAGGATGCCGTGTACGACCGACACGTTCACGCCGGCTTTCTCGAGTTTGGTCTGCAGTATCGAGGTGGTCTGACCAGCCTCGGGCGAGCAGGCAAAGACGCACGATAACCCTCTACCGCCTGATGCTCTAATCCACGCGTCACGCTTGAACCTCGGCGCATTGGGGTCGAGCTGCTCGAGTGCGGTGACGATATCGTTCTGGAGACCATCTATGAAAGTTTCCACTTTCTTGCGCATTGAAGTCGCCATGGTCCCACTGGAAGTGTGGGGATTTGCCAATTGTGCGGCGATCGTTGATAGATGGGTTAATTTTCACTGACCCGTGAGGCTGAGTTTGGGAAATAGGAAACAGGCTGTGATTGGCCAGCTTAAGTATAAACAAAAGTACACACCAAGGGTGAAATCGTACTGCGAGTGAGGACGTTGGCGGGACTGATACTCCACGAACAGAACCACCTGTGGAACAGTATGAGCGGGGGAGAAAATGAGGCAAGCGGAATGTTGGCCGGACTAGCGTGTTTCGCTGACATTCAGCTGATTGAGCCCGATGATACCCCGACCGTGATAAAGTCACGTGCAAGAGAAGATCTTGTGTTCAACTGTTCCCCTCCTACACCAGACACCAAGTCATTGTCACCGTACATAGCGCACGGAACTACGCAACCGTTTTCGAAAAATCGTATCATCATGGATGCTCGTCTCCGGAGAGTGAACAAGGAAATTACAGGTTAGCGATTGTGAGCCCTGTTGGGGTATCACTGACCCACGCCCTCGCGCAGACTGCAAGAACGACAAATCCTCCAGCATTAGTATCGATCTCATCGATAACTCGCCTTTTCACCTCAAAGGATCGTTTCCGGGGCCAAAAGACACGCCATACGAGGGCGGTACATTCGAGGTGGTGAGTCAGCCTCCTCTTTTGTGCACAGACGGTATGGTAGACTCCTACAACACAGGATATCGTGATCCCCGAATCGTATCCATTCCAACCAGTCAAAATGAAGTTCATCACGAAGGTTTACCATCCCAACGTGTCCTCGGCTTCCGGCGCTATTTGCCTCGACATTCTGAAAGACGCCTGGTCTCCTGTCCTCACCCTCAAGTCCACGTTGATATCGCTCCAATCCCTCCTGTGTTCCCCTGAACCGAACGATCCTCAGGACGCGGAAGTCGCCAAACACTACACGACGAGCAAGCGTGGCTTCGAAGAGACGGCGAGATATTGGACTCAAGTCTACGCCGGAGGCTCTGCTTCACGAGGCAAAGCACCCATGAGGGACTCGCACAGAGACGAGATCGCAATTGCCGGCCTTGAGAAAGCACATGTAGACCAATTCGTGGGACTCGGATTTGAACGATCGAAAGTTGTGCGTATCAAACACGTATTTTTTTCCTCTGCCCGTTACTCATCGTGACTGTTCTCCGCTGACAGATTGATGTCCTTCGGAGGTTGAATTACCGCGGAGCGAACGTAGCAAATATATCGGAAGATAAAGTTGTTGAAGAACTGTTGAAATGACACGGCTCTCAGCATACCCCCTCCACCCCCCCCTTGCATGTGAATCTGGTATCAAATGTCTGTATCCCTGCACCATTTATGTCACTGTCTCTACCTTCCTCAGCACTCTCGCAGCCTATTCGTCCGGATCCTCCTTATCGCCCATGTTTGTGCAGAACCCTGACGGTTTGGCACAGTTGCTTTTTGGGATCCTCGTGCTTTCCTTACGCGGATGGACAAGATCCTATCGCAAGGGGGTTTGTCCTTGTGTGAGCTGACTGGGGGCACTTGTTCTGAAACACGACGAGAGATGCGCTGAGAAACACTTGTTCTCCGCCGTTGCAACACACCCCGACCTTTACGTTCTGACCGGCATTATTGTTATTTCTTGTGAGAGTGCCCTTGATGCTCGGATCTACTACCAGCTCAGACGGTGAGGCTTGGTGCTTGCGTGATTTCGTTCTCAGGGTCTCTTATGAAGAAGGCGCGTCAGCAGTGTTGGTACAGACGAGAACCCATTTCTAGATCTGTGACGAGCTGGGCGACGGGTTGCTGCTACACGGGGCTCGGACCATCATGCCATCAAGGTTCAAAGAAGCCAACAGGGCAGGGGCTTGCGGGTGGAAAAAAACCTCTCGTATAACGACCTGGCTCTTAAAATAATAATAATAATAATAGTAATAATATCAGAAGAACAAAAGTCCATCTGCTGCAACCCGACCGTCACCATAACAAGACTGTGGGTAGAGGGTGCAAACTGCAAAACCCAAATTATTAAAAAGCTTAACTGGTTTCCGGAGTGCCCTTGATAGCGCGAGGGAAGAAAAAAAACAAAAAAAATAAAAGACGAAAGACGAAAAATGATAGCGCCAGTGATCCTGCGTAGACGGAGAACGCATGACGAGCGCGCGCTGAGAGATACGGCAGCGAGCGAGTTTATGTTGTTTGATGGTTGGACGTCCTGGCCAGACCATGCATGAAGTCGAACCTCGAGGGCGAGTGGGACCGCCTATGTACTATTTTGGCCATGAACCAAGTCAGCGCGTGACACGTTCAAATGAAAATATCCATGCGAGTGATTTGGAGTCATGGAAAATAGTAGCATAGAGTGACCCAAGGGCCACTCAATAGGCTGACTTGAGGCAATGGATCCAACAGTCCAAAAAAAAACAGGAAGAAGGGGAGAGTGATAGTGATAAGGAGGACAAGAGAGGAGTGGTTGGGTTAGAGAACAGCCCGTCGGCGCGACGACGGCTGCTTTTATACGATTGCCCAAAGTCCTAAATTGTCCGTCTGCTGTGAACGTCGCCATAACAGGAGCGTGGGTAGAGGGTGCGAGTCGCAACCCAAATTATTAAAAAGTTTAACTGGTTCCGGGGTAACCCCCTGATAGCGCGAGGGAGGAAAACAGAAAAAAAAAACGAAAGGAAAAAAAAAAAAAAAGAAAACGAAAGAGAGCGCTACTGACCCTGCGTGGACAGAGAACGTGCAGCGAGCGAGTTGTGTTGATGGTCGGACCGTGCATGAAATCGGCCACGAAGGCGATTGGGACACCCCACTCTACTATACTGGCTATGAACCAAGTCAGTGCATGACAAACTCAAATGAAAATATTCATGCAAGTGATTTGGAATCATAGAATATAGTAGGCTGGAGTGACACCAAGGGCCACTCAATGGATTGACTCAGGCAATAGATCCAAAGGAAAAAGGAGAGGGAGTGATATAGGGGATGAGGGAGGGGTGGTTGAGACTGCCCCTGCAGTGCGAGAAAATTGGGTGGGGGGGTTTGAAGGCCTCAGCCTGTCGCAAGGACGGCTGCTTTTATATGATTGCCCATCACGACGGTTTATTTTTTTGCTGCGTTCACTTTTTGGATGCTCGTCTCCCCATCGAACCACACCGGCTCTTTCTGCCACATAATTTACACAACGTCCCATGTAAGGATTGCGCATCATCACCTGATAGCCACACTGATCGGGCTCTTGCAGGCAAATCGCAAAAGGAAATCGGACGTGGGTGTCCTATGAATGGTAACGTCAACGTTGAGTTTACAATGCAGAATATGGACGTTTCATGAAGGTCCGACACACGCCGCGGCCCATGGAGAGCACAGCCGATAGACGGTCCATTGGTAAGGGTTTACACACAAAGACAGAAATTTCAGGGACTGAAGGACTTCTTTACGATAGTACCAGTGTGGCTACCATGACAGCATCCCGAGCGATAGATGTAATTGCTGTTGGTATATGTACGCTTCGATGGCACGGGGATCAGCGCGTGGGCTCCACATCACATGAGCGCACTCGAAATGGCCAGCAGAACCATGTCCAGCTATAGCGCGTTGGCGTCGAGAGGCGACAAGCCCTCCCCCATCAGAAGGACGACAATGCAATGCAATGCAGCCGCACGTCGACCTCTGAAATGAACGTCCGACGCTCATCACATTTCTACGTGAAGCTGCGGAGAGAAAGGCGGTGTTGGAGGTCGGATTAATCGACGGTGATGAAAAATCAAAGATTTTGTTTTGCCGTAACCAGGTTGGACGTGGCGTCCTGGGGAAGTGGGAGCTGCGCGCAATCCAGGGAGAGTCGAACGTAACAGCGCTAAGGAGACGACGCAGACACTCCACTCGACACTTCAGATTTCCGGATAGAGCGAGTGCAGAAACCCGTGGAGTAAGGGGTTTTTCTCTGCGCTGTCCTTTCACTCCACCGCCATTGCGAGTGAATCGGAACGAATTCAGGGCACTCTTGAAACGTGTTGATATCTGACGCATGCAGAGATAGATCGGCTCAAGTGGAGCGTCTCTAATATTCTTGGACTGACAGACCAACCTAAAAAATACCCGCCCTGAAACCGCCAGGGATATGTCAGACGGAGGACCAATACGGTCAACATTGTTAAGCATCCACATTTCCAGATGGATATTCGGGGTACAGGGTGGTGGTATCATTACAACAGATCACCATGATTCACCTGAGCGTTCGCCGTCAGTCAACGATCAGAAACATTTCCGTTTGGATTCATGCCAGCACACTTACACTGCCCCTGCGACGTTCGTTTACTGCGAGGTAGAGCCAGGGCTCCATTCCAGACTACGATCGCAGCTGCCCCTCCACCTCACCGTCTACTAGCACCATCTTCATGCGTGTATACTCCACCGTGTCCTTGAAAAATGTATCACCAAAAGGGACGAGACCGCGCTTTTCATACCACTGGCTACTACCCAGCCGGGCATCGCACCAGAGGACTGTTGTACCCATGCCCTTGCAATGAGACGTCGCGTAGCGCAACAAGCTCGTCCCAATACCTTGACCCTGGAACTCTGGGTGGCAAGCGAATTTCCTGAACCGTGCTGCGGTCCGGTGATGGCCACTTGTGGTACGCTCATTAGCCCCGGCGTGTGGGACGGGCTCGAAAAAGACAGAGATAACAGCGACTGGCTTGTCCTGAGAAGACACAAAGGCACCGAAATGGTACCCATATTTGTCCTCGGCGAGACGAACGTAATGGAGTGGCTTGTCTGGCCACAGAACCAAGTGACGCAGTTCCTCCGTTAGCTCTGCTGCAATCTGGCGGATACGCAACGCTGGTACTAAAAACACATGGTTGGGTGATAATTGTAGACTGTTATTGGGCACCTACTCTCTGCGGTTTCCGTTGTTGCGGCTCTGGCGCTCGCTTCGCCAACCTCGGAGACCGCCATGATACTCGTGAATAAAATCTCCGCCACACTCAGGCTAGTGGCCAGCGTCGTAGCCCGTTTTGCCAACACAGGTTGCCAAACTGGGTAGGGTCAAGCTTACAACTCGAACTTTACAGTTTGAATTCTAAACACAACAGCATTTCATGCCGGAGCATCGTTGCGACCCACTGAATGTTAAGCGAGCATCCGACCGTGTCTCAGGAGGTCCGTGTTCAGCAAAAGAGGTAACACAAATTCAATCCACGCCCTTCGCGGCTCTGATGTACGATGGCCTCGTGAATCGTGACCGGGCGTCACGGCGACATCCATTATGTACGTGGACATTTTGATTCTACGGAGAGTTGCTTGTGGGATCCGTCCTGTGTTTCGTATCCTTACGTTGTGCTATTCTCGTCCCAATCCATTCTGTCCTCGTACCACTCCGTCGTTTCCACGAGTCATTGACCGCCACCTATAAGATCTTCTTGATCGGTTCGCATTGGAGATGAATAATCTCCTTAACCAGCAATCGACCAGCCTATCGCCAATTTTATACAAGCTAAGACTTAATATTCGCATCCGCGCGTAACCCTGGGCCAAAATCTTGAAGTGGTGCGTCGTCCGTATCAAACACTAAGTTGTCGGAAAAAAAAAAACTTCATTCTCCAACAGATCCCAGTCATCGGTCCGATCATCCTTTCTTGGCGGCCAGACACCTGTCCGCTTCAGAAGACCATAATTGTCTAGAGAGGCACCAATTGCATCTAATCGAGATCGACTGATCACCTCTTGACAGTAGGCTCCACAGTTGTGGTGGCACACAGCGGAGGTGAGGCCTTGGGTTGGCCTTCCGTGTCAAATAGCCTCTGACCCATCTAACGATACGAAGGACAGCAAATTTCCCGGAACATGGCTCGGCTGGCGGCGAAGTACTCGCCGCAATGATAAGTTTTTACTCCACATCATATCCAGCCTCGTGTCATGATGTTGAACGAACGGGACCATCATCGCAATACCCATTTTAAATTGCCCGAATGGACTCCGCTTGTTCACTGTACGCTGCCAATCTGGTATAAACCAGCCTGGGGCACGGCTTGGGCCACACTCATTTTTTATTCGCTTACCAATGAGGCTCGCCATCATTTCCGATAACGCGTAGTTCAGTGGTATTTCACTTGTGGTGCCGTCGCAGAAGGACTTCATTTCCCCCACTCTCTCGGACGGAGCATTCAATGCTTATCGACATCCCAACGGGGTTCTGACGCAACCTACCTTTATTGTGGTGACAACTTATTCGGAAATCCGTTTGTTTCCAACACACGTGTTCTGGTTCTGAATGGGTGTCTCCAGTGCTGTCCCCCCGATGTCCCGACGTGTGGGAATAACACCTGCTACCTCACTCCAACGAACCTAGCAAAGGTTAGCTATCTTTCTCAACTGCGAGTCCCCCGCCCCGACCTTCCCGGAGGTTAAGCAGCTAACAACGGTTGTTCTCTTCGATTCCGAGGCCAAAAGGTTGGTCACCCGTACTTCATTCGTAAAGATGGGTCATCTAATATATTCCATAACGTACATCTACGTCGCATGATATAGAGTGCAGGGTATCGCCCTTCCATCATGCTACGTCGGCAGCGTTTCCTGATTGCGTATGCAGTACTAAACCCCCTTCCATTTTCTCGGGTGGCCGGGGTTCATCTACCGGAGGCACAGTGTTTTGGGAATCGTCTCTGTTTCGTGCCTCCACCACACTTTTACGAGCCTCGAAACCACCCGCCCAGCCAAACCAGTGGTCCCTTGGGCAATGTGGTCCTCGCAATACAAGCATCCCGAGTTGAAAAACGTACCACGCAAACATCAACCAGGAGCAAGCCCGCCAACCATGCTGGACAAACACTTCTGTCCCAACGGAGGTCCCCATGACTTGCCCAATGAAAAGCTACGCTGCGCATCAGTATAAACCATCGTCATCTTACGACGTTGTGTATTCACCGACAGAATGAGAATGGCGTTCAGGCGAGCTCGTGCCGTGGTAGAGATACTATCAGGTGATCATCATTATCTTTGTTTA
>JBBPUO010000117.1:0-15961 GCA_038094755.1 Caloboletus firmus | reverse complement strand
GGAGTGGGTCTGACGGTGGGAATGGTTTCTCTACTGCATTCACGACGCAGGGAAGACGGCACACGGCACGCTCCCAATTTTTCCTATCATTTTATGACGGCTTTAACCCTTGCTCAACAAGGTTTGTAATTCGACCCACCTATCGTGGGTTAATCCACTGATCAGCAATCCAGCTCGAAGTACCCGGTGGTAGCCGACGCCATCCGCTGTGGCAGTCCACTGATCCGAGGCGGCCACTGGCTCTTGCCGCGACCACAAGAAACAACGTTGCTCGACCCAATGCACATTTCATTGGATTTAAACACGTTTACACAATGAACCAGTCATGAACAATGTATTATTATTCCAATACCCCGCGCGGCGGTTCACGCCGGACGTGCCTCGTCACACACGAGTAAAATTTTTGATCACAACGATCAAGATGACATCATGTCGTGTCCTTTTTTTTTTTTTTTCTTTTCTGTTTCAGCGACGATCATGCAAGAAAAATCAGTGACATGTTGTAAGACGAGAGAAATCGATTGACAGGTTACTTACTGTGGCAGACCCGTGGTGCTGGCATACCATACCAATTAATGAAGGAAACGTGTTGTAGTGTGCGCGATCGAATGATCTGGTCGATCCGCGGCCTTGGGTTTGGTTGCTCGTGTGTCAGACAGTCGCAAGTACTCATGGCCATGGGTGCTGGTGAGAGTTAGTTCCGGATTATGGGTTGCTTCAGAGCGATTCCTTCCTATAGTGAAACGATGGTCGGGACTCGGTACGATAACTCTGTCTCACCGGGAGGCTAAACCATGGGGAGAAATGGCTCGTATGGACATTGTCCATAAAAGTCCATGCTCGAACACGGGGTGGAGGCGTAGTAGACTTGGGAAGTTGGAAAGGGGGTGCCGGTGCCTTAGCAGGGAGAAGACGAGACTTGGCCGAGAACATGGTGAAGACCAGGCAGGACCATACTGAGGCGTGGTGGCGTAATTGGCAAAGTGGCTCTGGCTTTCCCGGTTCCCGAACACGCGCGAGGCTGAGACTGAGAGCCTAGAGGCCCAGATGGCGCTCGGGTTCGGGCTGGGACGGCGAACCTGGTATTCTCGTATATGCCAGTAGGGTGGGAAGATGTTGATTGTGAAGGTGGAGAGCATAGTGGTGGATGCGACAATCGGATGGAAGCTGAAGTCGACGGGTAACGGGATTGAAAGGGATGCCGAGACCGCGTCCGCTAGGGAGGAGAAAAGTCCGTGATGCAGTGCACGGTTGTCGCTGTGCTCGCCAAACGGGGACATAGTATTAGTCTATAAGGTAAACCTGTATCCTGGTGTACCGTGTTGATCCGTAGTTGGAGAATTAAAGTGGAAGGTTCTGTCGTCATTCAGACCAACGTGAAACGTCAACGTTTCAACATGCGTCCAGACTCCAAGTTTTAGTTTGATGCGCAGTAAGTTTGGGGGTGCTGAGGTCAATGATCCACTGGTGTCAGTATTACAAGAGTCGACCGCGGAACGAATAGAAAACTTCAAGTGTAGGAAGCGGCGTTGGTACAAGTCTGAAGCGAATAGCAGGCTGAACGGTGTACCGTAGGAGCTCACCAGGTGAGTGTGTTGTCCTGTATGTTGTTAGGAGGCATTTTACGGGGTGGGTAGACTCGAACTTATAAATGCGGATGGACAAGTGTTCCGACTCACTGTTTATCACCATCGCGTACATCTACGACGAATTGGCTTGGAATGCTGACATTCTGCCCTCAATCATGAAGGCGACGGGGATGGTAACGGTGATGGACAAATATGATGATCTGAGATATCGAGTGGAGCTGACAAAAGGTGTTTGCCGAAAATGCGATTCAGGGTCGCCATCGAGTCCGAGTCACATCTACTGTACTTACCTGCAATATCATTCCTACACATTTTGGACCTGGATAATTGCTGTCAGTTCGAGTTCACCGCAGCGCATCGTTGCAGCTTGAGGATCTAAAGTTTGAAAGTCTTGAGGGAGGAGTGTTTGAGATGTTGATTCACCTGAGATCTGGGGTGACTCGGAACAAGGATCACTGTTCGGCTCTAGACTCAAACATCTTCATCACGTAGTACGATGTTTGCCTGCTTGTCTTGGCAGCGGTTCTACTAGTAGTCATCGCCCGAGAGACCGAATTGCTTCCTTGCTCGGCCCAGCAAGTCTCGGCGTGGAAATGATGGAAGCACGGCCGTGAAGGCGCAGTAAGTATCACCATTTCTGGCCGGAACAAGTGCGGGAGAAGTAAATCACTGAGTGCAGTGCATTCAAGTTCCACCCTTGATATTGCCTTTGGCTGGTAATTATAAGTGCTTGATGCGGAGAGGCATATTTTATAGAGAACTCGGTGTTTAATATCAACAACGATCTGCCGTGCACCAAGATGATGGAACACCGTTCAGGAGGGCCTTTTAATTACAGAAATGACATCGGACGTCCGTTGGTGTCCGCGGGATCAAAAACGGTAAATTATTCCCACGATTAATTGCATGACTGTTCCGATTGGACTCCCTTGCCACTTCCTGCTCCTTCTCCTTTCCCCGCACGTCTCGCTCTGCCCTGTACCGTTTCAGATCAAGTCCACATCTTTCTCAGCCTCCCCCCACTATTTAAAGCCCTTCTTTTGATGATGAGTGCGATGTTGCTCGCATCTCATCTACCTGCCGACCCTTTTTCACTCTCACAGTCACTCCCACCCCCCTCTCCGATGGAGGTGCTCACAAATCCACGCGGAACATCCTTTCATATGTCTCAGTACTCGGGCGATCGCTCTGACACTCCTGAAGCTGGTCCTTCTTGCCCGGATCTTAATCAGCAACTCTCGCAAAAACTCATCCGCGACGATTGGAACTCCTCTCCTTCTCCCGTCCATATATTCCCACAGACACAGGAAACATGTTCATCTCCCGCAGCAATGTTCTTGGCCGCCTTCACCTCGCCCATACAACCCACGCCGCAGCCTGATGATGAGGGTGAGACGGTGGCTGGCTATGTCCTAGGTCCGGTCATTGGCCGCGGTGGCTTCTCAACCATCAGGCGCGCCTTTTCTCCATCAGGTGGCGTTGTTGCAATCAAGATCGTGAGACGATCAGACATCGCAAGGCAAAGTCATCCCTCCTTGGCCAGAAAACATCTCGACCATGAAACCGAGATCTGGTCCTCTCTCAGCCACGAACATATCCTCCCCCTCTTTTCTGTCGAGCATACATCCTATGCCGACTTTTATGTCACACTACTCTGCCCCGCTGGCTCCCTTTTTGATATCCTCAAACGGGATGGCACCCCTGCTTTACCTCTTGACGACGCTGGCATGATGTTTCGCCAAATCGTCCGAGGCGTACATTACTTGCACGAAGTTGCCGGATATGTCCACAGGGACATCAAACTCGAAAACGTCCTGGTCGACGAAATGGGTGTCTGTCGTATTTGCGATTTTGGCCTTGCTCGCAAAATAGGCGAGTCGGACGACGATGAGCGCTTGGATGGCCACGACAGCTCCGTCATTCATCGCCACCGCTCTACTATTCACCATACCGTGCGACATCCCAATGCCCTACTGCCCTCCCATGCGTCCATCTTACGTCATGGGCCTCGCCGCCATCGCACCTCCACTCCCGTTGGCGACCAGTCACCCGCTCCTGTCCATCCTGCGCACGCATTCCAACCAGGTTCGTTACCATATGCTGCCCCAGAACTCCTGTCCCCACAATCACCTGGCAAGCATGGTGCAAACCCGGCACAAGATATGTGGGCACTAGGGTGTCTGCTCTATGCCCTGCTCACTGGTCGACTTCCATTTTCTGACTCGTTCGAGCCTAGGTTGACAATGAAGATTCTGCATGGTGAGTAACAACGCGTCTTTGTCTTTTTTCGCTCATGTACTCTTTCCAGGCGTGTATGATATACCATGTAATATTGGTCGTGGAGCAGGTCGTGTATTGAAGGGTTGCCTTGAGCGTGACGTGCGGAGCCGTTGGAACATCGTGATGGTGGACGAGATGGCATGGGATATTGGTTGGGGACAAGTTGATGAATCACCTGTATCTCATGCGGACGAATTCGAATTCGTAGATTATCCCAACCAGCCAACGCGTCACCACCCGCGATCACCTTGCGACCGCAATTCTACCTTCGATCTGCCTTCCTCTCGTCTCAGGTCCCTTTCTTGTACCTCTATCACGACTTCCAGTTCGCTTTCGAGCAGAAGCACGAGCCGGAGTGCATCTAGACCGCCAACCTCTACATGCTTACCGTTTGCGACACCACATGACGATATCCGGCGCGCTGTATTGAGCGCGCCGACAACCGTGTCTTCGCCCACACCCCTCGACGTTGGTGGACCGGCTTTTGCTTCGCCTACATCCCCTGTCGAGCGGGGTCGGAGTCCGAGAAAGGCAGACCCGCGACTAACCAATCGGTTTGCCCCTTCAATAGGGGCTTCTACGACGCGATCCGATTTCGGCCGCGAGCCTAGTCGTGGCCGGGAGATGTATTCCGGAACAGATGTGTTGGATAATACTACCCGCTGGGCAGCCTGGGCCTCTGCGTTGGGGTTGAACAGTATTGCAGAGGCCACGCCGCATTTGAATGGCGTGTCGTCGCTTGTAGTGGAGACGCTGCGCAGAATACAGAGCCGAAACCCACAATGCTCCAGCGCGTCCAGGTCCAAGAGGGGGGAAAGGGCCGAGAGTACACCGCCAGTGTCGTCCGTGTGGTCCCTCCGCCGATCTCGGGGTGCCAAGGAAGATTCACCGTCGTCGAGACTGGGAGAGCCCCTCGGTGTCGGGGGTGTGTTCCTCCGCGAGCCTAGCGCCACACCGATTCCGATCGTCCGCAAGAACGGGAAACGGAGCCGCAGTGTGGGCCACGAACTCGACAGTACCGCGCGTCGACTTTTCTAAATATCTCGACACCAAGACCTCTGTCCATTGTTATTGTCGTAATGCATCTGTGAGTCTTACTCATGACGGACGTGCCCGACACGTTTGTCTCTTTGTCTCGTCACCAGTCGCGCGAGCTTATGATTGTATTCTCCCCCCTTGTATCTCTAGTCTCTAACGATATATGCATACGCATTGTGATATCAGTTATTTTTCATTTTCTAACTCTATCCGATTTCACCTCTTTTCACTCTCAATCTCGCACTCTTTCTTTTCACATTTTCCCCTGCTCTCACACTCACCCTTATATTTTGATATTCGTGAACCTCACCTCACGTTATGTGTTTTTGCTAGCTTGACATGCATGGATACCCTCTTTCTTTGTTTTCAAGTTATCTATTCATCTGACGTCTCTCCCCCACTCACAACACGTTGTACTAGTTGGAATGTGTATAGGCATAGAATGCAAGTTGATTTTATCCCGCCCATGGTGGGAGTCTTGTATCGAACTGGCGGGACCGGTTGCTTTTTGCATTCCTAGCGTTCTCCGTAATTCAACCTCACTCGTTCAAAGGGAGATCCTGTCCTCGCCAAACTGATGCTGCGTACTGCGACCGCACGAACGGTATTGATACGATCATCGCTGACACACATTTTACCGTCCCCAATCGGAAAAAAAAAAAACAGGGTCTTCTGAATCTGTATGATGCCCGTCCATGCCAGTGGCTACTCAGAGTCCGATCGTGATGTGGAGTCGACCGTCGGGCCTTGCCAGGCAATGCTAGTCTGGACTCTGTTCCGGCTTTGGCCAGCCCCCCCCCTCTCTGAGGTCCTGAGTGAAATGATATCCTCTATTTTCCTTTCTTTCTTATGTAATACAATAGTTTTCCCTTTATCTTATCTTATCTCTTTCCTACATCTTATCTAATCTTATCAGAACATTCCAGTATGTTCTATGAGATTCCATGTATTAGTAAGCCTGGTCTGTGCATAGTCATTAGCTAGTATATAAGTCATCTTTTGTTTGTAGTAGTTTTCTCATGTTCAGTATTCCTTTGTTTTGTGCAATATAGGCATTTTGCCTTTGTTGTGTGATATTAAGGCTTTATCATTTCAAATATTGAATATACTTGTTGGTTGCTGGATACTTTATCCCTTGACACCTTTCTCCTCTTCTTTCTCATCATCTCATTGTTTTTGCCAGTGTCCACTCACTTTAAGCAGTGCTATACCCTTTGCCCTATCAGCTATTTGCTACCATTCTCAATACCCCACTCTTCACTCATACTCTTGCTGCTTATGCTCAGGTTGTATCTATTCTAGTCAGTGCCTGTATGTCCATCACCACTCTTAACTACCTTCCCAGTAGCCATAAGGGTGTTCATGCTCTTTGGTTACTCTTGAGTCTAGACAAGACTATAACACAGCTGCCTTTGTGCAGTCCCCAGTTCCTCACCAATCTTCACAGATTGTTGAGTCCAAGTAGAGACTATCACCTTGCTAGGCCATCGTTGGCTATAAACACAGCAGTAGAGCACTGTGCCCATGCTTGAATATATGCTTATCTGGCATCCTAAATATAGATAACATTGCTGCTACCCATAGTGCACAAGGGCCCATTGTTGGTTGAGTGCCTAACCATCTGTACCTCCTTTGACACTATAAGGAGCAGGTTCATGTGATCACCTATAATGTCACATAGTACTGATAGGCTCATTTATCTTGCCTTTGCAACTATGGTACATTTCCTGCCCAACTCCATTTGCCACATATAAGGGCACAAGTTATGAAAGAAGAAGCCAGAGCAATTCACTATCTATTGCATTTGAGCTTGAGCTCATAGAAATCACACTTGTGAGGACTATTGTGTGCTCGGCTAAAGCATTCATATGTCCAATCCTCCTTACCCATCACACCCTTATTCCACTTGCCCTGGATCCATTGTCCAGTTAACATTGTGGGCTGACATGGCTGCAGCACTCCCCTCCATCACTCCCTTAGCAGAACCCATTGTCATTGACTGCCTGAGCACTGGAATCACTCTGGTGGCTCAACCAATTCTGTTGTACCTGGCGAGGTCTCTTCCTATGCAAAGAGCCCCTGACCTCTCCATCCCCTTTTTCTGCTTTCTAGAGGAGAGTGCCACCCCTGCCCCTGTTTTCACTAATCTGCACAGGTATGTACCCAACTCTTCACCCCAGTATCTTACAGCCCAATTGTCTTCGAGTGCAACATGGGCTCAGCAATCCTTTGCTGAACAGTACACTGCTTGGATTGAGCAGTACACTATATTGGGAATATTGGCTGGAGCTCCACCAGCCCTCCTGTCACCCCTTGGATGCTATCCTCTCCCTCTGGTTCCCAAACCATCTTCCCTGTCCCCTTCATTGGGTTCAGAGCTTGCAGGACCTGTGGTTTGACTTCCTAGCTCAGGACCCAAGCTGGGAAAATTACTGGCTTGCAAGCCAGAGATTTATGATGTGTAACGATTTTATTTTGATACTTGTATTGTATTTGTACACTTTCTATATTTTCATATACTTTGTATTTCTTTTTGATTTTCTTTTGTTATCTTATCTTATCAGTCATTCATTACATAATCACATTCATTATCAAAGTCATTCATTATCTAATCTGGTTAAATCCAAGATTTACTGATATTACTTTAGATTAGGTTATTTATTACCTAGATCTTGATCACATCGCAGATCTATAGATACTTATCTGGATTAGCTCATTTAGGGTTGATCTCAGATCTTAGATGATATTTCTCCTTTTAGTTTATTAGTCATCATCATCATGAGATCCATTGGACTCGCATTCCCTTTACCCAGTGCCCTTAAACCAGATATTAGGGTTATTCCTTCTGTATCCTTATTTAGTTACCCTTTGCCCTGTTACCTTATTTAGCACATGGTCCATGCACACTTGTTCACAGTATATAAGTAGGGACATATCATGTATGTTACCTACATTTGGAATTCTTGATTTCTCTTCTTGATTTCTCTTCATTTGATTTGATTAAGTCCTTTCACAATGGAACAAAGACGAAATTTATCAATTGGTGAAGGATAGTCAAGTCCTACTTTGACAGTTTTGAGACCACACTGATGGACCATGAAACGATCACAATTTGGTACTTGTATTTATTTGCTACACTTTCATACACTTTTCTATTCCTTTTGTTATCTTTTATGCTTTTCCATTCCTTTTCCTTTTATTTCTTGTTATCTTATCTTATCAAGTCATTCGCTTAGTCATTCATTATCTAATACGTTTGTTATCTTATATATTCAGATAGATCCGAGATCTATCTAGATATTACTTAAGATTAGATTATTTATTATCTAGATCTTGATTCTCATCGCAGATCTTAGATATTTAGACTCAGGTCTAGATTCGTTATTGTCCCTGGTGAATCCCTTGACAAGTCTATGGGGAATCCCTATTCCTGGGATAATACTAGATCTTAGATTTCATTTCCCTATTTAGTTTATGACTCATATTTCACCCGAGATCTATCGGACTCGTGTCCCTTTGCCCAGTGTCCATTTACCTTGGACCACTGGTTATTCCATATCCTTATTTAGTATAGTTTCCTTTTCTAGCAGCTGGTCTGTGTGCAGGCTCAGGTAGTATATAAGTAGGCTTTCTATGATGTATATTACCTAAGCTTGATATTCTTGAATTCACACTTTTTTCCTTCATTGAGATTCTCCTCTTTGAATATTCAAGTCCTTTTCATAATATCAAGCTTACCCTCTTTTGTCACTGAATCAGCAAGTCACTGCCGGTTCCTTGACTTTTCCTCTCATTGTCATACATGTCCGTCGCTGCTGTCTTAGCAGATCTTTTGTTTGTTATCAGTTACTCATTGTTGGTCCAGCGCTAAACCTTCAAGTCATCGTCATTCTTTGTTGTGGTTTCCACTATCCCTTCCGCGTCGACAATGGTTTATGTGCAGTATATGTAAATCCAGCCTATTGAGGTGGTTGTAGTGCATCGTTGCTGAGTAATAGGAGACTGGGTGGATCTGCTGTGTGCACCCCCAGGTTTTACTCTCGACAAGGTACCCCTTCGAGTCAGACAAGACTATAAAATCAGCTGCCTTCATGCAGTCCCCTTTCCGCCGCCTTATGAGACATTGATCTCGAGTCTAAGCTAAGGGACTAAAAACAAGCATTAGGTCATCGTAGACTATAAACACGGCAGAAGAGCACTGCACCCACGCTCACATATATGCTTGTCTGGTGTTATAAATACGGATAAAGTTACTATCGGGCATAGTGCACTAGCCCCACTTCTAGGGTGGTTGTCGATCCTAGTGTATTCACATGTCGATATAAGTGTGCGCTGCTTCTAGTCCTTGGCGAGAGGCTAGACGACATAACCAGTCGTTAAATTTGTTGTGCACGATAAGGTCATTTATCTCAACTTTGCACCTGTGTGCATTTTCCCACCTCAATATCTATCATACTTTAAGCGTGTGTTAAGAAAACGATCGAATTTCTCAAAAGTTCGATCAACAAGGAGAAAGAATAGTGCCAATAACCCGATACTCTCTTCGCATTCAGAGACTTGTAGTGTGAAAGCTTAAGATTGCTTTTGTTGCATTTCTTATCGCGTTCACCTTCCATCGCATTCGGATTGAGCTTGTCAGAAGTCGCTTTTAGCGAGGACTTCTGAGTGCTCATCATTGCATTGTCCTTTCCTCGTCTGCAGATTAGACGTTAAACAACTGTCTTTGTTGTTCACTTAGAATAATGAGCTTTCTTCCAGTTACATCATCAGTAATGTCATCCTTGACCCCAATCCCCGATGTTATAGCTGTCATTTCTTTACATTCACCTCTTTTCATATTGGTTATGGTCATCGCATCTATATTCATTGTCGTAGCGTCAATTTTGTTATATTATTGTATATATCTGTTGAGAGCATGCATGCCCCATAGAATAGTAATATCAGCCTCACAGATTCCGACATATGATCTTGGACGAAAATACCAAGAGTGGATAGAGAGATATGAAGTATTGCCTGAGTTAGCGGGAGGACTGCCGACATTAGAGCTCGAAGAAGAAGAGCCTCAGGAGATGTTTCCCAAAGACATGGAAGGTTATGAGGTAGCAGATGATGCTTTTGACACTTTGTTGGAGCACTAGTTTTCCAAGACGCTCATAGAAATAGCAGGGAGCCAGGCCAGTTCACCCAGGATGCTTCTAGTTGAGGCAGCAGAAGAGTCAAGGATGCCTTATGATTAACCTATTCTTATACCCACCATCTCTCTTAGTATCCAAAACCCTCTAAAGGAGATGCCAGCTGATACTTTGCCGGATTACCCTATTCTTACACTGTTTTCACTTCATGGCACTGGAAATGTCATGTCCACCCCATGTATAAAGTCCACTGGTTGTAGTACCTTGCAGATCGCTGAAAGTTGCAATAAGGACACCTATGTGGATTATCTCACTTTAGATTTGGAGTTAGACACTTCCTCTGAATTTGAAGAACCCGAAATTAGTGTAACAAGTCCAACAGTCACCTTTTCTCAGTTAGAAGTCATCAGTAACGAAACTTATTTGTATGATCACGTAGTCACCCTCCTGAAAGATGGATTTAGGATTGAAGACATTGATGGTTATAGCTATGACTTAGGAGAAGGAGATTATCTATTCTGATTCAATCCTTATAGTGATGCAATATACGTACTGCCACCTGTAGGAAGAGAACCACAAGTTATCCTGTCGTTAGAGATTTCAACGGTTACAATTGAGTCCAATGAGCAAGTAGAAAAACCAGTAGTAGCATTAGGCCTGCTCAAAAGACTCGATTTCCTTCAGTACTTGGTGTATTATCATACATTAGAGAATTTAGAGAAGGAGCTAAAGAAACTTGACAATGCTGAAGACATCCTCAGCAAGATGCAAAACTACCCAAGAGAGCCAGTCATGGTTCATGTCCCCGGCAAGACAGAAAAAGGCCCAAGAGCATTAGAGAAAGTGTGTGTCCCAAGCAAGATGTTAAAAGGCAGAACTGTAGTGCTGTCTGAGAGAAAAATCGTGCACCCATCATTTGCTACTGTTAGCGATAAAAGTAGTATCCCTAGAGATTCCATCGCAGCTCCATCTGGCGTAAAAAATGGTATACAAGGATCGAAGGAGAGTAATGAGGCCACTATGTGCCCTTCTCTCATTTCACAAGGAGATATTGCTGGAGTGTCGTTAGAAGAAATCCAGAAAGCTTTCAAGAAAGATTGGTTATTTGAGAAGAGTGTCCCGTCACCACCATCCAAAGCAAAAGGTCATTGGAAGTTTACAAACGGAATACTTTATTTCGATTCATTAGTTTATATTCCAGATTTGCTGCTAAGGAACAAGATCTTCTTGTATTTTCACATCTCTGGAGTTTACCACTTTGGGATTAAGGCTTCAGAAAAGGCATTGCTTAAGGCAGGATTTTATTGGCCAAGTATGCATAAAACTATCATAGAATATATCAAGTCCTGTAAAGGTTGCATGTGAAAGCCAAGAGATATGCCAGTAGTGTTGAAAGGTCCTCTGGCAATGGATGAACAAATGCCAGTAGTGCCCGTAGAGCCTGTCATTGACAAATCTACATCATCCCCTTTCCTTCCTCCTATCAATACTTCTAAAATACCATGTTGTCATGTTAGGTTTCCACTGAAGCCTGTCGAAAAGTGTTTGTACGACCCATTTGCACCAGTTAAAAGACATTGGATTGGACCAGGAGTTACAGAAGAGATAGTCGATGTAGAGATGCTGATAGTGTCTCCAGAATCATCACCCACCATTCCTGTCATTGTTCTTCCGTCGGATTATGAAAGTCACGACATCCCTGCAGATGTCATCATGTCGAATGTGCCTTCCAGTTTACTGGAACTTTACAAACAAGGAGAACCCATGGCTATCGATCAAGCATTTTGCCTGGTAGTTGTTAAAAATGGTTGGAAACCCTTCTAGCAGAAGAGTACAGGTTTCTCTTCTAGTCTTTTCCACAGAACGAAGTTTAGTTCGCGACCAGGTTATACACCTGAGGATTTTGAAAAAGATTTCCAGTCGCTTATGCATCAGTAGTTCTTGTGTCATTCTTTTTAGATTGTAGAACTTTCTACACTACATAGATATTCTAGGCAGATCATCCTCACTATCCTTGCATTGATTTTTGATAGCCTTCATTGGAGCCTCGGCTTAGGAAGGAGATAATAGGCAAGCAAAGCAAAGCCAGGCGAAGCCTCAAAAATTTTTACTTGGATAAATGCTCATGTCGCTTGGATGATCTTAGAATATATTCGCAATCGCCCGGAGTTCGATTGTAGGAAGGAGGTAATGAAATGATCACAATTTGGTACTTGTATTTATTTGCTACACTTTCATACACTTTTCTATTCCTTTTGTTATCTTTTATGCTTTTTCATTCCTTTTCCTTTTATTTCTCGTTATCTTATCTTATCAAGTCATTCACTTAGTCATTCATTATCTAATATGTTCGTTATCTTATATATTCAGATAGATCCGAGATCTATCTAGATATTACTTAAGATTAGGTTATTTATTACCTAGATCTCAATTCTCATCACAGATCTTAGATATTTAGACTCAAGGTCTAGATTCGTTATTGTCCCTGGTGAATCCCTTGACAAGTCTATGGGGAATCCCCATTCCTGGGATAATACTAGATCTTAGATTTTATTTCCCTATTTAGTTTATGACTTATATTTCACCTGAGATCTATCGGACTCACATCCCTTTGCCCAGTGTCTGTTTACCTTGGACCACTGGTTACTTCCATATCCTTATTTAGTATAGTTTCCTTTTCTAGCAGCTGGTCTGTGTGCAGGCTCAGATAGTATATAAGTAGGCTTTCTATGATGTATATTACCTAAGCTTGATATTCTTGAATTCACACTTTTTCCCTTTATTGGGATTCTCCTCTTTGAATATTCAAGTCCTTTTCAGACCACTAAAAAATCATTATAACTTTGTTGTACATGCATGGGGCCAATCCCACTGGTCATTTTGTCACTCTTGCATCCAAACAAAATTTTCAGAACACTCTCAGCTTCTCCACTTTTGAAATCAAACTCAAAGTAGCATTCCAACTGGCAGCCCTGGTGAGGCATGCCCAAGAGAAGATCTTCATGCTTATCCAAGGCAGGGATGAAACCATAGAACAATACTTCATCAAGTTGTACCAGCTATGCATCAAAGCTGGTTTTGACTGTGTCCAAAATGCATATATACTTATATACTGTGTAAAACAAGCTATAAATACTAAGGTGGTAGAGTTTATAGAGCAATAATCAGCGGAAATGTATAATTCCACCAATCTCCATTTGTGGGAAGAAAAATTGATTAAGGTGGATAAAATCCTATGGGAGCAGGAGCAAAGATGCTGGAACATCTATACCACTAGCCCCATATATAACCCGCATTTCATTCCTCATTAGCCGCCTCATTCCCAATACCACTCACTGGCCAGACCTTCTCCTTTTACCACTACTATTACCAAGCCTACCACTGCCTTGGCAGTACCCTATCCTAACCAAGCTGGGACCTTCCCTGGTCACAGGGCTCCCATGGAGCTTGACAAGGCATGTGCAGCAGGGGTCTGCTGTGTCTGCAAGAAACCCTGGCCTTGCCCTGACCACCTCTCATACCCATGTCCTCATGTCCAAACCATTCAGTGGAATGGACAAGAAATAGATGTTTCACAATTCACTTAACTTTGCACTCTAATGGAAAAATTAGAAAAAGGAACAGATGAATCTAGTAAATTGGGTTTTCCAGTTGTACAGTAGATACCAGCTGCTCTCCTATACTAGTTAAGTTATCAAAGTCAAATAGATATGCTATCTTTGATAATGAGACTGAACCTGAAAATGAGATACCATGTGTGAACCTCCTATCAAGTGTATTACCAGTGAAGTAAGACAATAAAAAGGTAAATCTTCCTGTGTGAGAATCTCCTGGCACAGCAGGATATGATCTATGTATAGTGGAAGATACCATTATACCTGCAAAAGGTCAAGCCTTGGTGTCCATGAAGATATCCATGGCTATTCCCCAAGAACACTATGGTTAAATCACACCTCAAAGGAGTTTGGCTGTTAAGAAACAGATCACAACTGGAGCTGGTGTCATTGACAGTGACTACAGAGGAGAGATTAATATCCTTCTAATGAACCTGTCTCATGAAGAATTCATTGTGAAAGCTAATAAGCGAGTAGTGCAATTGATCATTGAAAAAATATCTACACTGGCAGTAGTAGAAGTGGAATCCTTGGAGAAAACCTTCATGCAGGTAAAGGGTTTGGCAGCACTGGAACAACTGCCATTAAGATCCTGAAAAAGAGTGATCATGAGTTATCCTCTCAGTCATGGAAGAATATGGTGGACCTATGGTCTATTCATTGGATGAAACAGCAATTAAATCATCCTGACACTGAGTGTAACCTAAAATACCTTAGGTCTTTCATCCATGATTCATGATCAATCAAAGTGTCCTGTAAACTTTTATCAGATCTTAAGGAGATGTCATTAGAGAAGCTTACTGGGTTTTAAAGGATTTACAACGTCCTCCTAAATTCATAAAAGCTTCTCTTTGTCATAAGGAGTATCAAGCCCTGGAGCTCTTAGCAATCCTGTGACTGCCTGATGGACAACAGGCAGACGTACAAGCCCTAGTGGACTTGGGGTGCACTGGCTCCTCAATCCACAAGGACTTCATTACTGAGAAGGGGGTAACAATGCATCTTCTTCCTTGTCCTATTGCAATCTACAATGTCAACAGTATGCTAAATGCTGCTGGTAAAATAGAAAGATTCACCATAGTCAAACTGCAAATTTTGGACCATAAAGAACAAAACACACTTGTGGTTACTGACTTAGGTCCCAACACCATTTTTCTCAGACATGACTGGCTGAAAATCCATAACCCCAAGATCAATTGGAAGACTGGGCAAATCTCATTCAGATGTGAAGATAATCACATGCCTGAGCTTATAGATACTAAAGATGACAATAATGATGAAGATTTCTCCTACTCTCAAGGGGATCATCTATTCCAACTCAATTGCAATGAGTATCTCTGGAACACAGCAACCAACATTGCAGCAAAAGATTATGCCAAGAAAAAGAAAAAGATGTTTGAAGAAGCTGCACTGGAGTACATACATGATTTCAAGGATGTCTTCACTAAGGAAAGCTTTGATGCTCTTCTGCCGTGATGTCCCTGGGACCATGCCATTGAGTTATTACCAGGAGATCACAAGATAGACTGCAAGGTTTATCCATTGAACCCTGGTAAACAAATGGAATTAGATGCATTCCTAGAAGAGAATCTCAAAACTGGACATATATACCCATCCAAATCACCTTTTGTCTCTGTATTCTTTTTCATCAAGAAGAAGGATGGATACCTTTGACCCATACAAGATTATTGGAAGCTCAATGCAATTACCCAATGCAACTGATATCCACTCCCTCTCATTAGTGAGTTAGTAGACAAATTAAAAACCACTAAATACTATATGAAATTCGACATAAGATAGGGATACAATAATGTAAGAATGGCAGAAGGAGATGAATGGAAGGTGGTGTTCAGAATAAACCACAGTCTTTTTAAGCCCTTAGTAATGTTCTTTGGGTTAACCAATTCCCTAGCAACATTCCAGACTATAATGAATGTGCTGTTTAAAGATCTGATAGACAGGGGCATTTGTGTAGTATACATAGATGATATCATGATCTTTACGAAAACCCTTGAAGAACATAGAAAAGTGGTTAGAGAAATACTGCAGATCTTGCAAAATAAACATTTGTACCTTTGTTATGACAAATGTGACTTTGAAGTCACTGAAACTGAGTTCCTGTTACGAATATACTTTTTCTTTTCTTTTCTTTTCTTTTTCTCACGGTCACGTGACGTATCACGTGATTAACCCCTAAGTTAACGGATCATGAGACCAGGTCACGTGACATCTCCACTGAGTAACGAGGCTGCTGTGCGCCCTTCTCATGGAATGGCTCTGCTGGGATCTGCTGTGCGATCTCCGGACA